>JACEIK010001602.1:1371-17518 GCA_018107945.1 Datura stramonium | reverse complement strand
TTGTATTATATTTATTTTGTGTTCTAGCACATGTAAAAATATACATAAATTTTTGATAGTGTATGTCAAGAATAAGGCACTCACATGCATCAGTGATGCTATCGTCATTGCAACTTTTCCTAGGTTCCCTCCTAGATCCATCGAGGTTTCATCCACAGGCTGGCAAACAACAGACTTTTGTTCATTTTTTTTTCCACTCTTTTTCTCCTTTGGTAACTGCTGAGAAGAGCACATCCATGTAATCTCATTGTTATACAATTCCAGTTTGCTAAGGTGTCAGCCACCTTGTTACCTTATCTAAAATAATGTTGAATCTTCCACACTTTCAAATTTTTTAGCATGTTTTTTAATCTCAGTAATGCTATTTACCAGATTCTAAGGAGGTTGAAACCTCTCTAATGATCCATTCCACCAGTGATTTGGAGTCACGTTCAATCTCAAGTTTTCTAATATCATTATTAGTGCACCACTCCACACCAATCTATAAAAGCGAGAGTCCCTCATATTATTAGTATTGAAACCCAGAAGACCTCCAAAGGCAACAATCAGGTTACCGATACTTCTAATCTCACTACCATCACCAGAAGGGCCTGGATTAACTTTTAAACAACCATCTGTATTTAGATTGACAAAGTCTTATCGTGGAAAATTCCATTTGACAAGCACCATAGAAAACTATTGTTGCACTACCTCAATAATCTTGTACAAATGTTCCGTGTGAAAGAATGGAGGAATCTTGTTGAAACTTTTATGAATAATCAAATTGAGTTGCTAGTTAATCTCATGAATAATTCTCTGAGTAGATATCTTCAAATTATCAAACCTAGTCTTGTATCTAGGCTTTTTATATGTTTCACACAATTAGACATGGTATAGTCTGGATTAGTTCCTTGATTGTGTCTTGTTATTATCATATTTATAAAAGGAGGTAAAATTACAGACATCATGCAAAATTTAATGAAGAGATAAATTCTCCTTATACAAGAAATCAAGATACTAATTATCTTTGATTTGATGAAAGGATTAATTCTCCTCATTTAAGTAACCAAATGACGAGTTCAATCTTTTATGATATGACGAGAAAAATTATCAAGTTAGATATGATAAATTAAAACACCCTGACTTAATTATTGATAAGTTCAATTCTGAGTACAGGATTGTCACTTTATTTGTTTTCACTAATCAAATTTTTAATTTGAATTATTAAAATTTCGATCAATAAACCACGTACATTTTTGTATTTCATAGCTACCTATTATTTTTATAACTACTTATTTATTTGGAGTATAATTGGTTCATCCCACTTTTAAAGTCTTATAATTATTAAGATATTGTACAATCAAACCTCATTATATTAGTAGCTATTGTTTAAAAATTTTATGCCTGGTATAGTGAGGTGATGTTATATTGACATTTAATATTTAGATCTTCTTTAGCTGTTATAAATAAAAGTACACAAAAATCTAATCTAATGATTTTATGTATCAAGAAGAAATGCATTTGTTAACTCATTTAACCAAAATAAATAAATAAATATAAAAAGTGTGAATATAAAAAAAGCAAACACTAGTTGCCTTTCCTTTTGAAGTTACGGCCATAACTGGTGACCGCTATTTTAATATTAATTTTTCTTTTAGATATTTGTGCTTGTAAATTCATGATTACCATAAATATTTTAATATTTATGTTTATAAATAATATAATTCTTGCAAAATATTATTGCATAATATTTGAGTATGACTGTCACAAATGGGTAATTTTAGAGTGTAACTCTATACTGAATGTCATTGATGTTATAGGTAGAATATTATTATAGAGAAATAAAAGATAACATGAAAAATCGATTTTAAAAAAAAATTAAACCATTATAATGAAATGTTGTTATAATGAGGTTTGATTGTATATCCAAAGATAAACGTGGATACGACCTTTTACCTTCACTCACTTCATGTTATCACACAACTTTAACCAACAACTTTAATTTGTTGCATAACCATCACAACCAATTATAACTATCTGTTACTATCGCACAATCATCCTAAAAACATCCGCTAATTACTATTATAACTTGTCATTTTCATTACCTATTATCAAAATTAAACGTATCTCACAATATTACTATTAGTTATCACAATCAGTTACCATGTAGTAACCATCACAATTGAATTGCTGACTCTTAATATGTACTTCATCAAACAAATAATTGTTACAACGTCATACAAATTAACGTTTTTCTTAATATTTTATAAATATAAATTTAAGTATCATTGCATTTATATTTCATATTTATCAATTTAAAAATAAATTTTAACTATACATTTTTATATGATGAGAAAGTAAGTAATCTTAAGATATCTCATGTGTATACCTAGAGTCAAAATGGTAATAATCAGATAGAGCAAACTTTAAAATAATAACAAAATAAATCAAATTAAAAATAATCTGAATATATAAATATTTTAACATCGTTTGGTTCAGAACAATGTGATACGTGATTAATTCAAATATTCTAATTTGGATAATAATTTTACTTTCTATACGAAATAAATAAATATTGTGTAGCTTTTATATTAATTTTAATACAACACTCTTTAGCTCGTGTAAAAACAGACTCAAATAACCGCGCGTGAAGAACCGAAAGATACTGCCTCGTGCCAGGCACATGACTTAGCACTACCAAAAAGTCCATCAATCCTACGCCTTTCTTCTTCACCACCCAAATATTCCCCCAAAAATCTGATACTCTCTCTCTCAGCTGCTCTCCGCCATTTTCACAAGTTTTCCGTTCGTGAAAACCCTAGCTTTCTTTCTCCATTTTGGCTAGGGATGACGACGTCGTTTGGTGCAGGGATCAACATCGCTGTCGATGATCCGAACCCGAAGCTCCAAATTCAGAGGTTCAATGGGTTGAAGAGCACCTCTAATTCCCTGTTGCTTAGCAGACGTATCCATGTGAATCGGTCATTTTCCCCTTACAATCCCAGTTCTATTGTCCGCGCTGTCTCTACGGTATACATATATATATAAAAAGCTTATTCTTTCTCCATTTGTTCATTTTTATTCGATTTGATTTTTTAAAATCCTTCTGTTCCCTTTTCCGGCTCAATGTTGCCGCCCTTGATTGAGCCCGCCGATGTGGTGCATTTTTTGAGTTTTTTTTATTTATTATTGTCCTTGTACCCTTTCGAATGACGGCTTTAATTGTCCGTGCCCCTTCTACAGTTAATTGTCCGTGCCCCTTCTACAGTGTAAAATCATTTTTTTTCCTTTTCAGTCTCAACCGCCTTTTCCATTCTCTTAATTTATAATTTTTGAAGAAGTGATTTTTTTTTGTGGCTCGATGATGCGCATTGATTTAACTGCAGATGTGTTTTTTCTTTTGGTGAATTTATCTCAATTATCTTTTGTGTCTGCCATGCTTTTATTTATTTGTTCCCTTTGTTTGTTGTTTTGCTTATCCTAGGTAATTTGACTACTGTCCCTGTCACCTTCAAATCCCAGTTCTACTTTCGTGCCATTTTTTATGGTATCAAATTTATTTTTAATTGGCCGCCTTTTGCTAGCTTTTATTGTTAATTTTTGAGCAAACCTTTTTGGTTCTTTTTAATTTTCCCAGCTCAACGTGCGCACCGATTGAATTGCTGAGAAGGTGTTTTTGTTCTGCGTGGATTTATTTTGATTTTTTTTTTTTTTTCATGAGTGCGTTATTCATTCTTCTTGCTGGTGGGGCTGCCACAGTAGGAATCGGAAGCTTCTCTGAAGTAAGGGACAAAATTCTCCGAGTCTAGAAGGATGCATCTTATGGCTGGTGAAATTATTGAACTTCCTGTCTGGAGCTATGCTTTGTGTTTATTCCAGTGATGCTTGTTTGTTATCGTCACATGCCTTACTACTGCAATTTATGTTTCTGTTAGACCTCAGTTAGGAGGAATTCTGTCATTTTCCATTATACTGTGTGCGTGATAGAACTTTGTAAAGTGTGATGCGTCTGTCAATCTTTTGCAGCCAGCGAAGCCAGCTGCAGTGGAACCCAAGCGTAGTAAGGTTGAAATCTTCAAAGAACAGAGCAACTTCATAAGATATCCTCTTAATGAGGAGATTCTAAATGATGCCCCAAACATCAATGAGGCTGCAACACAATTGATCAAGTTCCATGGAAGCTATATGCAATACAACAGAGACGAGCGTGGGACAAGGTCATACTCATTTATGCTTCGGACAAAGAACCCCGGTGGGGAGGTACCGAACAGACTCTACTTAGTCATGGATGATCTTGCTGACCAATTTGGAATTGGCACACTCCGTTTGACAACAAGACAGACCTTTCAGTTGCATGGGGTCTTGAAAAAAGATCTCAAGACAGTAATGAGTACAATCATCAACAACATGGGTTCAACTCTTGGTGCATGTGGTGACCTCAATAGAAACGTTCTTGCTCCAGCTGCCCCATTTGCAAAAAAAGATTATATGTTTGCTAAACAAACTGCTGACAATATTGCAGCACTTTTAACTCCCCAGTCTGGATTTTACTATGATGTTTGGGTGGATGGGGAGAAATTTATGACAGCAGAACCTCCTGAAGTTGTGAAAGCTCGAAATGATAACTCCCATGGAACAAACTTCCCTGACTCACCTGAACCCATTTATGGAACTCAGTTCTTGCCAAGAAAGTTCAAAATTGCAGTTACTGTGCCAACTGATAACTCGGTGGACATTTTCACGAATGACATAGGAGTTGTTGTTGTATCTGATGAGGATGGAGAGCCTCAGGGATTCAATATATATGTAAGAAGGACACATAAATTATCGCTTCTTTCTTCTTTTGCTTGTTATAAGGACTAGTATAATCCTTGACTTCATTTGCAGGTTGGTGGTGGTATGGGACGAACCCATAGAATGGAAACTACTTTTCCTCGTTTGGCAGAGCCGTTAGGTTATGTTCCTAAAGAGGATATACTATATGCAGTTAAAGCTATTGTTGTTACTCAAAGAGAGAATGGGAGAAGAGATGACCGCAGGTATAGCAGATTGAAATATTTACTCAGTTCATGGGGGATTGAGAAGTTTCGATCTGTCACTGAACAGTATTACGGAAAGAAGTTTGAACCCTGCCGCGGATTGCCTGAATGGGAATTTAAGAGTTACTTGGGATGGCATGAACAGGTTAGTCTGTGTAAGGAGTTCATTAAATGTTCTTCTCTGATAATGAGTTCTGTTGTAGAGCCAATTGTGATTCTTAACATTGATATGCTTTGTTAAACTTTTTCTTCCCATTAAAGCTAACTTTCTCAGATTATTCTGTGTTCTTTAAATACTTCTGTCAGGGAGACGGTAGTTTGTTTTGTGGTCTACATGTTGACAACGGTCGTGTGAAAGGAGTGATGAAGAAGGCACTTAGGGAAGTTATTGAGAAGTATAATCTGAATGTGCGTCTCACGCCCAACCAGAATATTATCTTGTGCAATATTCGGCGAGCTTGGAAACGCCCCATCACCACAGCCCTTGCACAGGGTGGTTTGCTGGTAAGGCCAAGTATTCAATTGATCCTTATATGATTTCCATGAATAAGTGATTGAGCTTTCTCAATAAGTAGAAAAAGGTTATGCAGAGCGGGTGTCTTTGGAGCTATTCATGATTATGGAATGCCATAATACACAAAAATGTTCTTTTAATTAAAGAAATACTTATGGATATAATCAATCTGGAAAAGTATAAACATGTTGTTGTTGATATTATAATGTAAATAAAAATGTGCTTTTTAACAACTTTCTGATGAAACCGTCACACACTCCAACATGGTATCAAAGTAGGTGTAGGTCCTGCTTCGAATCTCACCGCCACCCATTATCATAAAGAATTTTCATGTGCTTGGCTCATAAAAAAGAATCAAGCCCTCAAAGACATAATTAACATAGAAGTGTGCCTCTATCTAACAACTTAATCTTTTAAATGATGGTCACTCACTTCAACAGATGTTAGATATTTGGTGTTCCTAGAAATCTATCCTCTTAGTTGTCTGATATTTCCTCCCCAATTTGTTGTATTTTACTTTTTACTACTCCGTCCATCTCCAAAAGAATGATCCGTCTGGAGGACGACGGCCAACTGAACCTTATAACCTTGACGGTACACTCATAACTGTTTTGAGGTATGCATCCTGCTGAAAATTTGCAAACTTTGTTCTTGCAGGTTTGTCACTTCTTTATATATGATACCCTGTTCGCTTATACTTGTACAGTTTGGACTTTGTACGCCTCTTAAGAAATAATTATTGACATGAGTATTTTACCACAATATCCATATTAATTGATGTTTAGTCTTAGGTCTCTCGGGAAATGATTTGGGGAATAAGTAATTAATGATAAGGGTAAAACACGAAAAAATACATGTTTTTCTCTTGATATGCTAACAGTGACAAGTAATTATTTTATCTTTTCAGTTTTCCCAAAAAAAAAAAGAAGTTAAAATGTACTTTTACTATAGTGGACAAGTAAAAGTGAATGAGGGAGTATATGAGAGTTTCCAAAATTTGAGCTGCTTGTTTCTTAACATGAATGAAGTGGTATTTATGTTTTATAGGTGATCTAGGTGAACCATGAACCTGATGTAAATTTCCTCTAGTTTATCTTGATAATGCTTGCATAAAATGTAGAGAATAAAAAGTTGCTAACTTCTCCTGACGGTCCGATATAATCTGTACAATAGTTTCTGTTTAGCATTGCATTATGGTCTTCCACTTGGGTAATCATTATCATTCTTTGTTGAAAAGCAACCTAGGTTTGTGGATCCTCTCAATCTAACAGCAATGGCCTGCCCAGCTTTTCCACTTTGTCCTCTAGCAATAACTGAAGCTGAGCGTGGAATACCTGACATCCTCAAGCGCATCCGAGCTATTTTCGAAAGGGTATGAAGTATTTAACATTTTCTGTTGTACGATCGGTTTGTGGTGCACATTGAATGAGATTGACCTTCGTGGTTTCAGGTTGGTCTGAAGTACAATGAATCTGTTGTCATAAGGGTAACAGGCTGTCCTAATGGATGTGCTCGACCATACATGGCTGAACTTGGATTGGTTGGAGATGGTCCAAACAGCTATCAGGTAGTTGAATTTTAGAGATCTATTGACTTGTTGCTGTAGTTTAGTATTTATAATTATGAGATCTAGTGAAACTTACGGGTTGTTTGTCTTAGATCTGGCTCGGTGGAACTCCCAATCAAACTTCATTGGCACAAACTTTCAGGGATAAGGTTAAGGTTCAGGATCTTGAAAAAGTTCTGGAACCTTTATTTTTCCATTGGAAAAGAAAGCGACAATCTAGAGAATCATTTGGCGAGTTCACAAACCGCATGGTAAGAAACAGTTCTTCTAGTAGTTAACATAGTATTTGTCTAAAGAAAATCAGATTGAAACTGAAAACACCATTTCTCTTTCATTCTGGAATTCTGCGAATGAGGAAGCCTGAATCATATAAGATACTTATTCTTCTAGGGATTTGATAAACTTGGGGCGTTGGTTGAAAAATGGGAAGGCATCCCTGAGTCAGCATCTCGTTATAACTTGAAGCTATTTGCTGATAAAGAAACGTATGAAGCCATGGATGCACTTGCAAGAATACAAGATAAGAATGCCCATCAATTGGCGATTGAGATAGTTCGCAATTATGTTGCTTCCCAACAAAATGGGAAAAACATGGACTGATCAAGTCTTCTTTTGTTGCAAAATAGCAAAGATTATGCAAGGAGATTTAACTGGTGACCACGTCTTGATCCTGTTATTACTTGGCTGAAACAAGTGGAGAATTTTGACATAATATTCTGCAAGCATTGTAGTAGTACTTCACTTGTAGACAAGACAGTACGCTGCATTTTCTTTTCCTATTATTTTTGGTTGTTTATTTTCCATTTTCTTTTCAACAGTAAACAGAATCTGATAATGGGCCTGTATTTTATTTTCTTTCAAATTAATTTTTGGAAGGGTGCCTTTTTAAAGTACATGCCCAACCCATTTTTAAATTGAATTTAATTTTTCGTTTTTACAAAAACTTTTAAAAAACAAAAAGGACATTACGACGTTTTTCTTAATTTGTGTCGGAGCTGTTACAATTCCCTGCCCCTGCTGTGTGGATTAAAGTATCTAACATCAAGATCTCCACATGGTGCAGTGGTGTTGAATTCTACTTGCTACTTCACATTATACAGATTGGATGTAGTAGGCCTTTATGGTCACTGGTGAATCTTGAATGAGAATTCACATTTACATTATTGAAGCAAATGGTGAAATAGTTGCTCTTGTTATTTATATGTAATTGCTAAGTTCTGCATACATCAAAGCACATGAAAATTCTTACTTTACTGCTTGAGAAAATGGTATCTGATAACCGTATGACCAAATATTCTAGCAATGGATATTGTGGCACAAATAGGATTATACTTTTTCTTTGCCTCCGGTGTCCTCTTCTACCAGTGCAATTCTTGCAAATGAACTTGCAGCAGTAGGTGTAATATTTTGAAGAAGTGATATCCATGCATATAACAAATCGTTGATTTTGGGTTTTGTTGTTGGGCCCCTCGTAAGGTATACCATTTAGGATGATATAGATTTCAATAAAATGGAAAATTTGTATTAGAACTCATCTCAATTTCTTGTTCATTTTTAGTTTTCCTGGAGAAACCAAATATATCTGTTAGAAACACAACTAACAATGCCTGACGGTCGAAAAGATGATATAGGAGAGAAACAAGAGTATATTGGATCAGTTCAATTTAATATAAAGAAAGAATGATCACAATTGGTTTTGTGATCCCACATCCCTACTGCTCCGAAGGTAACAATACATTATTAATGTAGCAGTATTTTCTTTTTGAAATGTTGTAAAAAAATATATATGTGCACATGCAATATCTAATCATAATCGAAATCACGCTAATATAATATATGATTTTAACTGTATGTATATGTATGTATTTTCAAAGCAAAAACTGAATGTATGAGTATGTATGTGAAGACAGATCTGTATGTGTGACTAACTAAATTGAATATATGAGTTTTCAAACTGTATGTGCAGGCTAACTGTATGTTAAATGTATGTAAAGTGTATGTGAACTATATGTTATATGTACTGGGGAACCAACATCTAAAAATATATATTGTATGTATGTCACACATGTATATCAGATACTTATTGTCGTCTTCATTGAGAGAGTGCTCATAACTAGGATCTTTAGATATATAAATATATGTATCTTGTGCATCTACTATTAAAATACATAATATTGCAATGCTTTTGTATGGGGTAAAATCATATTAGAGACATGTGGCACCGAAAGTAAGCCCGATATCGAGTCCAGCATAACAAGAATGCTGAGCCTCGGGAGGACCTACGAGATAACGATGGTAGAGATATCGTTTCGCACAGGATAAGGACCAAGAAATTATCGTCCATAATGATGTGGCAAAAAAGAACAAATAGGAGACAAGCGTGTCAGGCCGCTCGCGGAAGAAACGAACTTGTACGGATTTGAATCATGTAGGGATATTAGCTGACACCTTCCAACGGATTAGATGTGTGGTGCAAGAACACGGGGTTTAGTACTTTCGGGCTCTAGTTGCATTTTCTTAGTGGCTAAGGTATCAACCCTGTAGCCGATAAATAGTCGACCCTCCTCACTTGTAAGAGATCCTGACTCTAATTCTTTCAAGTAAATACATTAGCAATATACTGTTTTCTTGAACTCCAAGCATTTTCTTTATTTGCATATTGTTCGTAATCCAAGTAGCTAGTCTCGAGCACGCTCGTCGTCACTTTGAAAACGCTTAGATTTATCCTCTTTACTTAACTTAGTTTATTTAAGTAGCATTCTATATGTTTTTCATTACTTATGATAACCAAACCACTAGTAAATTAGACCTAAAATAGGATTAAATCGTAACACATGTTCATCTCCTACAAATTCAACTGTATCAATTTGAGGATAAATAGTTTGCACCCATCATAGGGCCAGAGCAACTGTGTGGGTTTGACTTTGTTTCTTATTGCTAGATTGATTGTGTTTTATTTTGCAGATAATAGATTATGGCTAGCGATAGTGTCACGTCCCACCTTGGGAGGCATGACTGACACCTAGTGCCACACTAGAATCTGACTGACCTGGATAGGCCTATGCACGTCGGGTGCAAGCCTGCAACTCAATTCAAGAAAACAACGGGCTATATCTCGGCTGTAAACGCAGCCCCCCCGCCGACAAGGCCTTATAGCCACCTGTAAGAATAAACAGTTAACCAGAAACAAATGATAAGTGGGAGTCCTATGCGGGCCGACAATACCACCATGATGTCTAGTTATAACTATAAAGTAAGTCCAGCGCTAAACTAAGTTATGGCCGACAAGGCCGCTAATAACAACTAAACAAGTCCCTACACGGTCAATACGTAAAATAAAGCATGCGCGGGCCCTATACGACCAACAACAACTAACCACAGGAAATCTGAAACAGTCTACAAGTCTCTGGAAATGATATAATGGTTGAGACAGGGCCCCGACCTACCCATAAATTGTACAATCAAAAGAGTAAACCTTCTAACTGTTAGCTCCGGAGGAAAGGAGTCGACTGTACTGCTAATCCTAGCTGGATACTAGGAAGGTCCCGATCCGTGTCTATCCGCACCTGCAGGCAAGTAATGCAGCACCCAAGATGGTTGTCAGTATAATATGTACCGAATATGTAAGCTGGTAAGTTAATAACTGAATAAAAGCTTATAGAACTGAAGTAACCATAAAGGAGGGTAAGAGTTCAACCTGGACGATCTTGCCATCTGAAACATCTAACTAACAAGTACACATACACAAGCAAGAATCTAATCGGGCCCCCATAATCCTGAAAGTTACAAACAACACAGAATAACCTACCTAGGCCCCCATAAGCCCCGGAAAGTACAAACAATGTCCATTTATGTTGTCTAACTACTATTGGTTGTAAGCGTACTGTAACTCAAGACGGCCCTCACGGCCTCGATTTGATAGAACTCACTATGGCTCTCACGGCCTCAATCTGATGGAACTCGATATGGCCCTCGCGGCCTCAGTCGGATGAAACTCAATATGGCCCTCGCGGCCTCAGTTTGATGAAACTCAATATGGCCCTCACGGCCTCAGTCTAATAGAACTCAATATGGCCCTCGCTGCCTCAGTTTAATAGAACTCAATATGGCCCTCGCTGCCTCAGTCTAATAGAACTCAATATGGCCCCCGGTCTCAGTTTAATAGAACTCAACATGGAACAACATCTAACAACCTAACATTGAAAGCAAAACCAATCTAGCTAGGGTTAACTCTGATGAGGGTTACCATTTTATCGTTATCGTCTCAACTCAGTTCATAACAGTTGACCACAATAGGTTTATGCTGAAATACTATAGATACACAAGTCGTACTAACTTTACGACGAACGTAACTTGCCAAAAGGATAGGCTTATATACCTCGAGTGCCGACTTCTAATTCAACTGGTGAGGTTTAACTGGTAAACGACAGTTCTTTCCAACTATGATCCTTATGCTGAGAGAATAGAACTAATTTCAATACTGCATTTGATGAATAGTGATAACTTTCATTAACAATAACAACTATAGTTCAACCCCGTGTAACTCCGTCGAAAATCTATAATTTCCCAAGAGATCAGAAAGGAGAAGTGCTTACCTAATGCCTGTGGCCGTTTAGGAATCAATTTGGAGTAATTCTGATGACTTTTACTCAGCGGAATTTCAATTTTCCGGGAGAATTTTCGAGAAATAACTCCCTAGTAATGCTTTCCGTAGGCATAGAACTCGTTACCCAAAGTTAATTTAAGATTTGATGGCATTTGGTAGCGTAATCGGATGAAAATAGATCAAAATTGGCATGGGTTCTTGTTTCTAGTCGAGAGGTCTTATATCAAATGATTCAAATTAAAAGAGAGTGACTTATACAGGAAATAAGGCGGTGGTCTAGGGGGGCCCCGCGCTGGCCCTGTGCGCACTGGTCCCGTCCGAACCTGCTTTCGAGGCTTTTTCTACAAGTGTCAATCTCTATTTATTTGTCACAAATCCACACATACGCCTACTAACTGATATCATTTCACGGGGTGTAACAGATAGAGACCGAATCGCGGATCCAATGGTTGACAATGTCGCGGTTGAAGATGCAGCAAGAACTCTGCTTCCTGGTTTGACGGATTGTAATAGGCAGATCCATTGGAATGAAGAGGACTAGCTCCTCAATATGGACACGACTAATGTGAATACACAAAGAAGGGTTCGTAGTCCCCTTACTGAAGTAGAGGAAGGAGTTTCTAGCATAGAAGATCTTTAAAGGGTCCTCAAGGGCTTTGCGAATTTTCAAAGGGAATTGATTACTAGGATGAAGGCTCAGGATAGGAGGATGAATGAGCTCTGGAACAATTTGGCCCAAGTAACCTCGAACGTCTTGAGGGGAAACATGTGAGACTCCCTCGATGATTTGGAACTTGATGACAGGTTGGGGGAGCATACAACAACAGAGATCGAGGCGAGGCTCGAAGCCCTTGTGTCCATGACAACAACCATGATGGAGCTGTTGAGGAAGGAAATGAAATCTCAGTATGTAGAACTGCTGTCTCGCATGAATCGCATCCCTGGGGCACCACCTATCGTAAAAAGGCCAGACTCAAAGAGTTATGTCAAGTACCCTACATGGCCAGCGCAGTGACTAAAACTATCCTAAAGAAGTTTAAATTGCCCGACTTTCCTAAGTATGGTGAGAATTCAGATCCTGAGGAGCATTTGCTTTTCTTCACAAAAGACGTAAATGATAATGACCTGATGAAAGAGGAAGCCAAGTCTGTGATGGTGAAGAAGTTCGGAGAAACCTTGCCAAGAGGATCATTGGTCTGGTATTCTCTTTTACCCGAAAATTCTATCGATTCATTTAACATGTTGGCAGATGATTTTATTTGGGCTCATGTTGGAGCTAAGAAGGTGTAGCCATGGTGAGGAGATATTTTCAAAATAGAGTAAGGAGACACAGAGTTTCTCTGGGTATTCATTTCAAGATTTCAGAAGGAAAGGATACTGCTGCGGATGGTACTGTATGATTGGGCAGCGAGGACCTTTACTAAAGGATTGAACCCCGAAAGCTCAATCACCTTGTTCAAGCTAAAAGAAAGTCTGACTGAGTTTGAGGACTTGAACTGAGCAGACATTCATAGTCTCTACAAGTCAAAGATTCTAATCGAGGATGATTGTCGAAGGGTCATCGACAAGACATCTCAGACATGGAATAAGTCAAAGGCTACGAAGAACCCATGGTATGCTGGCGAGAGGACCGCTTGGAACCTTCCATAATTATCTGATCCAAAGGCTTCGTCTCAGGGAAGGTACACGGCCTACATTGCTAATACAAAAGCGGGTACAAGTCAAGGTGGCAGTTCATCTATCCCTTATTAGTTTCAGCTAGAGAAAGGAGTTGATAGGGACTCCCCATGAAGGGGGTGCAAGCAAAGGAGGCCACAAAACTAGTAGTATATGCTGTCAATGAGGTCCTTGCAGTCTCGGAGTACTGTTTTACCATCAGCCTCACTCAGTTGGTCTCGATTATGTGAGACATTAAAAGGGCAAAGTTTCAAAAGCCTGCCAGATCAAACCCGGATTCAAGGGATAGAAACTCGTGGAGAGAATACCATGGGAAGC
Organism: Datura stramonium; assembly: GCA_018107945.1. Classification (NCBI taxonomy): domain Eukaryota; kingdom Viridiplantae; phylum Streptophyta; class Magnoliopsida; order Solanales; family Solanaceae; genus Datura; species Datura stramonium. Next base: position 3,818 of record JACEIK010001602.1, on the reverse strand, counting down.
ATGGCCACAACTCTAAGGACTGTCGCCACCTCAGACAAGTAGTTGTGGAATTGTTGAAGGATGGTCACCTGGGAGAGTTCTTGAGTGATTGAGCCAAGAAAAACTTTAGGACGGATGTCGAGGGGAATAAACAACCTGTGAAGTCAGGCACGCCCCAAAAGAAAACAAGTTGAGCATTGCTTGGCAAGGTTATAGGTATGTTTCCTCTACCTTATTGATTTTCTAATTGTTTATTTTTTTTCTTCTCTTGCTAAGTTCCTACAGGTTATGAAGAACAACCTTTCTGATCCTTACAAGGGAAATTCTCTTTCTGGACAAGGCTAACACTAATACCTGAGATAGCAGGAGGAGGATCCCTCCCCTCCCCCCCCTCCCAAGAGCCATTCAAAGTAGGGTAGCACTACAATTGAATGGCAATCCAGTAGGCCCTAAAGGACATACTGCACTCTTTTTTCCTTTGCGCAGTTTTTATCCCTAGAGGCTTTTTTTAGCAAGATTTTGACGATGTAGTAGTAAATACTTTCGAAAATAAATTAGGATTTTCATTTTCTCATGTCATTTAAACGCCAAAAGATCTCAAAAAAACATTGATATCAATAAGAAAGAATATTTTTGAAAAGCATGACATAATTTCTTTACAAATATAGAACTCTCCAAAGTTTCGAATTTTAGAGACAAACTCATGAGTCTAAGCGCAACATAATGCGAGAACTCAAAAGTCAAAAAGGTCTCGAGAATAGCTCATCATGAGAGACAAAAGGGGACAAGATCCCGGTTCAGGGACCTTGAATCCCGAGCGGACAACCCCCAATCCCTAAGATGAGGGATATGCTCGAACTTCAAGGTCCCCACACCAACGGTAAGACACCAAGGACTGACAATGAAGTGATGAGTGACTTTCTAATTAACGGACTTGGAACACCACTTCTAGATGAAACATTAGAGCCATAGTTCACTAGAAGAATAAACTCGCACAAAACGCATAGACTGATCATCCAATAGCTAAAAAATCAAGGCGATACCATGAGGTATAATAATAAATGGACTTTAAAATTCCCCAGTCAGATAAAAATCTATGAACTCACTAATCCTACGAGATGGTTATGTAATAAATGATGAAACAAAAAATCAGTTAGCAGCTATATTCGATCATCGAATGAAATAACCCAAAGCTTGGTTAGCAGCTATCTTCGATCATCGAATTAAATAATCCAAAGCTCACAAACCCGACTAGGGTCACCCAGTATAATTTTCAAAGACAAAATACGCAAACAACGTGGCACCCAGAAGGGTTTCCTTGAAGGGCGATGACTCCTACCTTTCAAAGAGGTTCACCCGACGAAGCAGCGAAGTTAACAAGTTTGGGATATCAGTCTAAAAAGAATATCGAGAAATTCTTTAAAGACAAAAGGATACAAAGGTAAATGCCAAAACATTTGCTAAAAATAAGATACAAAAAGGAAAGGTAACACAGAAGAGCTATAATAGCACAAAAAAATTTCTTTATAACAAGCCCAAAACGGGTTACAAATTACAATCCCTAATCAGGACAGAAAATTAAAAGCCTAATATGGGTTACATATTACAAGCCCAGAACAGGTTATAAAAGATCCAAAATAAACTAGCGACAATGATCATCGCACTTCGGAGCCCCCATTTTGCTTTTTCCATGCTTGAGAACGAGGTGGCCTATGAAGACGAACGACTTGAGAAAAGGGACAGGAGAACCTTGGAAAACCCATAAAGGAAGAAACCTCATACTAGCCAGAAGGCTCGAAGATGCTCTCCTCACTCCCGGTACTACTCCTGTTTCCTGAAAGACTCTCGGAGATTGCATTGGGATATGGAGTTTCCTTGGATCGATATCTAATTCAACGCAACTAAACTATCTTGGCTGATAGGTTTCCTTGAAAGTAGCCTGAAAAGCTTGGATACAGCTTGCAACCCGTCTGAAAGTCTCCAATAAGTTGAATGAGCATAACCCCAGGGACAAATCTTTGGCCCAGTCACCAAGTACGCTAGTGGAATTCATGGTGCCCTCAAGGCTGAACCTAGATCCCAGGTAGGATTTTACATAAGTCAGTTTGATTTAGTTTTTAACTAAAAAATTACTAAACCAATCACGTCAGTTTATTAAATCTACAAACCAATCAAACCAACAAAAAATTGGTTCTTCAAATTTTTTTTCTCTTGTTTTTTTAAATAAATCAAACATTCCAAATGAACTTTGAGGAAATAAACAAAATGAAGAAACGGAGACACCTTAACGACTTAACTCATAAGAGAAATAGAAAGAAGAGATAGAAATGAACATGCGAAAGTGACCAACACAAGATGAATTAGGAGAGGAGGAGAAGTCTCTCGAAATTGAAAATGAAGACTAAAGGTTTATTTTATGAGATTCTTACATTAATACCACTTTTTAAAATAATAATTATAAAAGTTAT
>JACEIK010001601.1:139829-212701 GCA_018107945.1 Datura stramonium | reverse complement strand
CGTCATATTTCTTATGGGATTCGACCCCAACCCTGATTGGATTTTATATTTGACATCAAGCACTTTATAGCTCATTACAAGGTGTAATTTAGGTGACATCAAATTTTGGTGTCGTCGCTGGGGAATACGACTTAGGCTTTTGTTAATTGTGTTTGCTTTGTTGTTGGTCCTTATTTCCTTTTTATTGTTTTCTTTGTTGTTTTTGCTTCTTCACAGGTCTCAGGTTCGTTTATGCCCAGTACTAGGAGCCGAGAAATATCCCTTGTTTCGATTGGCCATGAACTTGAGCAAACACTGCAAAATTTAAGAAACATGGCCAACGTTTATGGACAAGAAACAGTGGAAGAAGAAACAATCAGAATGTTGGCTGAGGAACAAGCTCGAGCAAGAGATAGAGAGGCAACGAGGCTAGCTGAAGAGCAATGCCAAGCTACCGAAGCTGAGCGAGCTAGAAGGAACAAAGTTCCAGATCAGCAGAGGCGCTAGTATTTTGATGATGATGATGTTGCTGCTGATATTGATGAGGCCGGTGCCACTTGGAGCTATTGTTCCTCCCCCTTTGCCTGCTGGGGCAAAGTTTAACATTACCAGTGCTATGATCCAACTGCTCAACATGAAGGGGATATTTGCGGGTCATGCGACTGATGATGCACATACTCACTTGAAAATTTTCATGGGTATTTGGAAAGCATACAAAAAACCAAGAGTGAGTTAGGATGCAATAAGGCTGAGGTTATTTCCTTTTTCATTAGGGAGTGAGGCAACATTGTGGTTGACTGAATTTCCAAACGATTCTATCACTACTTGGAGAGAGCTTAAAAGAGCTTTTCTTGAAAGATTCTTTCCACCTTCCAAAGCATTGCAGCTGAAAGATTAAATCTACAACTTCAGGCAGTTGAATTCTGAAGAACTTCATGAGACGTGGTTACAAATTAACAAGAAGCTGAAAAAGGTGCCCAACCACAGGATCCTAGATGATACACTTTTGGAGATATTCTATAAGTCTCTGAATGCTAACACCAAGGCGGTGACTGATATTGTCTCTGGCAGAACATTCATGAGTCATACATATGCTGAGGCTATTGAGGTCCTTGATATGATCACTAAAACCAACCGCGCATGACACATAAGAGAGTCAGAGGTTCCGACTGGTACTTATGCTATAGGTATGTTTGCAGAGCAGAAAAGAAAGGATAAAGAGAGAGACCAAGATATTGCTGAGATCAAAACAAAAATGGGACTTATTTCTAAGCGTTTTATGGGAGCCAGGGCTAAAAAGGTGAATGTAGTTGATTCTCAGGGCAAGTCCCCGAGAAAAGATGGAGGCGAATCAGAATCTAAGGAGGAAGCCAATTACTTGAATGATCAAGGGGCAGGTTTCTGGACCAACACACAAGGGTCTAACCCAGACTCTTGGCGTCAAGGTCTGGGGAACCAAGGTCAGAACTATTATAGAGATAACAACTACAACCAGGGCCAATACAGGGATAGGAGTAGAGGCAGATACAATGGTGACTGGAAAAAGCGTGAGGAGTACAAAATGATAGAAGCGGTCTTTATGTTCCTCCAAGGAATCGTGAGCCAGAGTCTAGTGGTTTAACGGTGGAAGACATGTTGTCTAAGGTACTCAAGCAAATGGAGGCGACAAATGGCCATTTTAAGGAACTCCTCGCTGATATTTCCGGTATGAACCAAAAGGTGGAGTCACATGCCATTGCCATTAAGAAGATAGAGCAGCAACTTAGTCAGATGTCTATTTCTATGAATCAAAGGCAAAAGGGGGGCACCCTTCCTAGCAATACAATTCAGAATTCGAAAGATGACAGTCATTGCATGGCTGTCACTACTAGGAGTGGAAACGCGACAATTGATCCTATGATGCTGGTTGTGATTGATGATATAGTTGAGCCCTTAGGAATTAATGATGATAGGGTGGAAGAATCCGAGGAACAGGTTTTGATTAATGATGCAGTTGAGAAGATAGATCATAGTAGTGCAAAGGAGCATGTGTCTGTAAAAGGGAAGGAGAAGGAGGTACCTCAAAAGACGACGCCCAATCCTAGACCTCCTCCCCCTTTCCCACAGGCTGAAGAAGAAGGTCGAAGATGAGAAGTATCATAAATTTATTTCGATGCTGAAATAATTATCTGTGAACATCCTATTAGTTAAGGCACTCGAGCAAATGCTTGGCTATGCTAAACTTATGAAGGATCTTTTCACTAGAAAGAGGACCGTGAGCTTTAAGCCTGCTGATAATTTGCACCACTGAGGTGTAATAGCATCTGCGTCTCTTGTGTAGAAGAGAGAAGACCCTGGAGCTTTCACCATACCGTGCACTATTGGAGCCTTTAACTTTGCTAAGGCTTTGTATGATATGGGTCCTACTATTAATTTGATGCCGTTGGCAGTATTTAAACAGTTGGGCTTGGGAGCCGCCAAATCGAATACAGTGCGTCTATTGATGGCAGATCGCACGGTGAAAAATTCTGTGGGGATTCTCTATGATGTGCTAGTGAAGGTAGATTCCTTTATATTTCCGGTCGACTTTGTTATTTTGGACTGTGGGATTGATTTCGAGGTCCCCATTATCTTTGGGTGACCATTCCTAGCCACCGAGCATGATGTGGTAGACATGGAGACTGGACAACTGAAATTCTGGTTGAACGATGAAGAGGTGACATTTAATGTGTGCCTGTCCATGAAACAACCAAACAACATGCGAGTGGTCTTAGTGATTGATGTTGTGGAAGCTGAGCTTCCAATCATGCCTATTGATGAGATAGTGACTATTGAGGACTTAGTAGCGGTGTTCATGAATGTTGATGCTGAAGAGATCAATGGGGGTGATGAGATCGTTAATGCACTTGCTGGTATGGGGTCATGCACTTTTTCTCCGAAGAAGATTGATCTTGATCTGAAGAATCGTGTAACCCCATCGGCCAAGCCATCTATTGATAAGCCTCTAGTATTGGAGCTCAAGGAACTCCTATCTCACTTACTTTACATATTTCTGGGGACCGAAAACACTTTACCGGTCATAATTGCAGCTAACTTGGTGGAATGGCAAGTGGAGGCTTTGGTCTCCATTCCGAAGAGGTAGTGGACCATCACAGATATTATTGGGATTCCATATGGTATTTGCACACATAAGATCCATCTTGACCCATATTGTACTCTAAGCATTGAGCATCAGCGTAGGTTGAATCTGCCTATGCAAGAGGTGGTCAAGAAGGAAATCATTAAATGGTTGGATGCAAGTGTGGTTTACTCTATTGCTAACAGAAAATGGGTGAGCCTAGTTCCGTGCGTACCAAAGAAGGGAGGAATCACTGTGGTCCCAAATGCTAACAATGAGCTTATTCCACTTAGGCCCGTCACAAGTTGGAGAGTACGCATGGACTATCAGAAGTTAAACCACTGGATGCAGAAAGATCACTTTCCAATTTTATTCATGGATCAGATGCTAGACCGACTTGCAGGTAGAAGGTGGTACTTTTTTCTTGATGGTTATTCAGGGTACGATCAGATCTCTATAGCTCCTGACGACCAAGAGAAAACCACTTTCACCTGTCCCTATGGTAAATTTGCTTTCAAGAGGATGCCATTCGGGTTATGTAATGCGCTCTCCACTTTTCAGCGCTGCATGATGTTCATATTTTCTGACATGGTGGAGGATACTATTGAAGTCTTTATGGATGACTTTGCGGTGGTGGGTGACTCATTTGATTATTGTTTGGCTCATTTGAGTAAGGTGCTGCAGTGATGCGAAGAGACCAACTTGGTGCTTAATCGAGAAAAGTGTCATTTCATGGCCAAAGAAGGTATAGTGCTCAGCCACAGGATTTCGGGTAAGGGCATTGAGGTGGACAGACCAAAGATCATTGCAATTGGTAGTCTACCACCTCCAATTTCTGTGAAGGGTATTTGAAGCTTTTTGGGTCATGCGGGATTTTATAGGAGATTCATCAAGGATTTCTCAAAGATTGCACATCCCTTGTGCAAGTTACTTGAGAAAGAGGTGAAGTTTGTGTTCGATGATGTGTGTTTGAAGGATTTTGAATGCCTAAAGGAGAGATTGACTACCGCCTCGATCATAGTGGCACCTGACTAGTTCTTACCGTTTGAGGTTATATACGATGTTAGCGGAGTGTCCCTGGGAGCTGTTTTGGGCCAAAGGCATGAAAATATTTTCCACCCAATTTATTATGCTAGCAAGGCTCTTAATGCAGCTCAAAAAAATTATACCATCACGGAACAAGAGTAGTTGGCGGTGGTATTTACATTCGAGAAGTTTCGGGCTTACTTGCTTCGAACGAAGGTTATAGTTCATACAGACCATACAACTTTGAGATATTTTATGGACAAGAAAGATGCCAAGCCACGGTTGATTCGATGGGTTTTGTTGCTGCAAGAGTTCGAGTTTGAGGTTAAGGACCGGAAGGGGACCAAAAATCAGGTGGCGAATCACTTGTCGAGATTAGAGGCAGATGTAGCACTTCGAGATGAGATTGACATAGATGAAACATTTCTCGACGAGCAAGTTTTGGCTACTTCCCAGGATCTCATCCCATAGTTTGCGGACTTCGCTAATTATCTGGTGAGTGATGTGGTACCGGAAGATTTATCTTTTCACCAGTGGAAGAAATTCATGTCTGATGTGTGGAAGTTTTTTTAGGATGAGCCTTATTCCGCATATGTGCTGATGGGGTGATTTGGAGATGTGTGCCCGAGGCTGAGATGTTGAGCATATTGGAGGCTTGCCACTCATCCTCTATTGGGGGTCATCACAGCGGAATTCTCATAGCCCATAAAATCCTAAAATGTGGGTACTATTTGTCAACCATTCACCAAGATGTACATGATTTTACAAAGACATGTGATGCATGCCAAAGGCAGGGAGGGATATCAATGAGGCATGAGCTCTTTCTTACTCCCATCCTATTCATTGAGCTTTTGATGTTTGGGGCATTGATTTCATGGGCCCATTTGTGAGCTCAAATGGGATTCATACGTACTTGTAATTGTGGACTATGTTTCTAGGTGGGTGGAGGCAGTTGCGCTTTCAAATAATGAAGGTAAGTGTATCACAACATTCTTTAAGCGGAATATTTCACCAAATTTGGGATTCTTAGAGCCATCATTAGTGATGCGGGTTTGCACTTCTACAACTGGTTGTTTCGAATTTTTCTTGAGAAATATGGGGTGAAACACAGGGTGGAAACACCTTATCATCCACAATCTAGTGGGAAAATTGAGGTCTCCAACCAGGAGATAAAGCCATCTTAGTGAAGACTGTGAATGGTAACCGGATAGATTTGTCTAGAAAGCTTCATGATGTGTTATGGTCTTATTGGACTACATTCAAGACCCCTATAGATATTTCTCCTTATTAGCTTGTGTATGGGAAAGCATGTCATCTTCCGGTCGAACTTGAGCACAAAGCTATGTGGGCACTCAAGAAGCTGAATCCGAATTGGAGCGATGCTGCGAACTTGAGGCTTGATCAATTGAATAAGCTAGATGATTTTCATTTGAAAGCCTTTGAAAGTTTAGAAATTTACAAACTGAGGATGAAGATTCAACATGACTGGAAGATTGAGCAAAGAGAGTTCAGTCCTAGTGATATGATGTTGCTATTTAACTCTAGGCTTTACTTGTTTCCAGGAAAGTTGAAGTCCAAATGGTTGGGACCATTTCGAGTGATCCAAGTATTCTCCTATGAGGCAATTGAATTGGAAAACCATGAAGGAAAACAGTGCAGGGTGAATGGCCAATGAGTGAAAGCATATTCGGGGAAGAGTGAAGAAATTTAACTGGTTGACCTTTGGGCTCTGGGTGAAGTTTGAGTAATCCGGAGACTTGTGTCGTGCCGCGATGTTAAATCAGGCACTGCATGGGAGGCAACTAATGGAGGTAACTTGGTAAAGTCTGAGTAATCAAGATACCCGCGTCATGTCGCTATGTTAAATCAGGTGCTTCTTAGGAGGCAACTCAAGTTGTAACTGTAATATAAGTATAGTGTTTACGTGTCTTGATGTGTGAAGGTGATTAAGATGACAAATCTAAAGCCAGAACCAAAAATCTGAACCTTAGATTCTAGTGTCAAAGAGAACAGGATGAGTCACTATTTGACTGAATGACTTGTCAAGACTACTCGTGGCCGCTGAAGCAGAAACAGTGCAAGCCGAAAAGTCAATGACGAATGACTGAACGAATCGTGAGGTAACTCAAAGATTTGTCAAGTTACTCATCCTGAAAATACTGAATGTCCACCAGAGTGCAGGGCCAATGACTCACGGCACGACTCATTGGGTAAGACCACGAGTCGTTACATGAGTCCTTAGGTCCCAGGTAAGTTTTCTATACTGAAGTAATATAACAAACAACTAAACGAGTTATGATTTGCAAAAAGAAGCGTTACATTGGTCGTGGTGCACCTGAATAAAATTATATCACTCGACCTAACCCACGTACACATTGGGTAAATTTAATTTTAAAACATATAAACCCCCTATTCATTTCGAATTTACCCACATTTCAAACAAAAATTTCTCTAAATCAGTTTCCTTCTCACCTAATCACTTCCCATATTCAATCACACATGCACAACTGCTCAAAGTCGAACATCTCGATCACTACCACAAGTTGCAACCACCGTTCGAGCCTATATCATGACATAATACAACATAGAGTATGCGGTTAGTNCATGCACAACTGCTCAAAGTCGAACATCTCGATCACTACCACAAGTTGCAACCACCCACTACTCAAACTTCATATTCCACATATGGATTAGTCTCAACTATGAAACCCTAAGCTACCATGAGTTCATTTGTTTAAAAGATGATCACTTCACTGTTAAAATTATAATGGCCTATGATTGTTTGAATAATTAATGACCATCTGAGATTGAGTACAGGTTGATATGGGTTTTGTTACACCCATTGATTCAGCGGGCATTACGATTTATAAATGCTTTGTTCATAAAGATTTGATTGTTTTGCCCCCTCTAACTCCCACCAAAATGAAAGTGTCTAACTTATGACATGGGTGAAGTCTGAGTAACCCATCAAAAATTTGGACGAAAAAACTGGTTTAACAAGTCATTCAGTGATGATGCCTCATGTAACGATTCATGGGCATGCCTAATGAGTCGTTACATGACTCTCACCACTGACATACCAGTACTGTACAGGGAACTCTTAAGCACGGTCCACACAACGAGTCGTGGTATTACCTCATGACTCATGGTGTGCGTCGTCCTGAGTGGGAATTATGTGGAAGTTATCAGCACTAACCACGACTGACTTTACAATTCATTGCCACAAGCAATAACTTTTCATGTCAAGTCATCAAGTATACTAGAACTAAATTTAATTTTTGACCTGCAGATAACGGTTGACTTCACGAGTCGTTGCTAGTGGCAACGAGTTGTTAGATCTTTCGTTATATTTGCAGGTAGGCACAAATTTTTCACTTTCATATACTCTAATCTTGGATACTAATTATTATTCCACAAGTACAATGGCACCAAAAGGAAATCGAAAGAAGGGCTCGACCAAGAAACAGGGATAGGAGAAGGGCCAGCCCTCGACTCGCAGACTACGAGACGAGCCATCATCTTTAGAAGAGTCGAGTGGCTTAGTTGAGGAATATCAAATATCTGAGGAACAACTGGAGCGGAGGTCGACCAGGTCTAGGACTAAGCACCCCTATTAATCTAACAGCCATGGCCGCTTCCCTGACTCCACTCTCAAGGGACCCACCCAACGAGAGGAAGGAAATGCCAGGGTTTCAGCCCCAAATGTTAACAAGGGCACTACGGCTACGACTAGTGATGAGGATGACAATGAATCACATCCCCAACAGCAGAGCACCAATAATGAGGAGACTGAGACCTCCCATACATCTACGGAGCAGCCTCGAAGAGTAGTGAGGAGATGGTGTGTTCCAGGCATACGGGCAATCTACAACAGAGACATCACTCCCACAAATAAGGGCCACCAAAAGAGGAGCATTTATGAGGAGCCGAGATTGGCCACCAAAGGGTTCAAGGACCTCCCAAAAAATCAAGTATTGTTTGATAAATACTGGTTTGGGTGGTTGAGTGAGCCATCCGGTAGCTACAGTCCACCATTAGTCAGAAAATTCTATGCAACATATGCGGCAACACTTCAACATCAGGCCCAGGGAAGCCAGGATTGGAGGAAAAGGCCTACATTGACCTGGGTGATGGTAAGGGAGACGCCCGTTGACATTTCTGAGCGGACCATCTCCTGTATGCTATATGATCCAGAATATAAGCCCCCTATGAACACAGTCGAGTTCGATCATCGACCGAGTGAGCTATAGAAAATCAAGACCAAAAAATTGAGCAACAAGGACAGAAAAAGCCAGTATACTTGGCTGGCCTGAATCATTGCCACTCGGGGTACATCAATGGAATGGCTAAATGGCCCGGAGGTACAAATCCAGAAGTCCACTCTGAACTTTCAGGCCAAATTGTGGTGGTCGCTCATACGACACATGTTGGTACGAACCAGCAATGATAATGTGGTATCTCCTGATTGAGCTGCACTGGTCGCTAGTATTATGGAGGGCTATGCTATCAACTTCCCAAGGTACATAGCGGAGGAGATCTGAGAGAGAGCTATTATGGACAGCATAAGCATCCCCTTCACATGCCTCATAGCTCGACTCTGTAAGGAGTCTCAGGTTCTAGAGTTTCCATCTATAGACAAAAAAGTGGAGGTGCACAAGATTACTGATATCGGGTTGATCAAAGATGAAACAAACCCGATTTCGAGGGCCAGGAGTCAGACAAGCATATCTGCAGGGGCCACACTACTAGCTGAGCCATTGAGCGGAGGTCTGTAGAGTCATGATGCAAGGTTTACAGAATTTGAGACAGAGCCGTCAGTGACTTATGAGACTGGTAGCCAGCCTAATGCTAACACTACAAGAGATACACTATTTCCTGCCGAGGTCCCAGAGTCATCCTCCACTACACCAACCACTTGCCCACCTATTACAACATATCATTCCTCACTGATCGACCTAGTCACGATATCACAGGATTTTCTTACCGACATGGCTAGGCGGCTGGCGAAGGACAAAAAGCAGCAGGCTCACACGACACTTCAGGTGAAGGTGCTAATGGAGCAGGTTAAGCCTTGGGTGATGAAGGTATTAGAGAGCTTATCTAGGACATGTGCATGACATATTGGATGCCTTCGAAAGGCGGATGGATGAGCGCCTTGCTCAGTTATAGGCCCCTGAGCTGACCCGATGGTATACCGAGGTGGCGTCCCTTAGAGATAAGTCACGAGAGCTGTCTGCACGGTAAATACCTGCCATCACACCGCCTGTTCTCCTAGTGGTAGAGGATGAGAGTGAGGAGGATCTACCTCCGATAGTGGATTTCATCACAGAGGAGCCGGTAGCTCATGACAAAGGGAAGAGACGTCAAGAGGAGGTGAGAAAGGGTGAGAGTGGTGATCTTCTACACAAGAAGAAAAGGGAGAAAAGATACATGGAGGCAGCACTGAAGCTGTCTAGAGTTGAGGCTTGAGAGAGGGCCGAGAGTGATGTTGCTAGAGCTCGTGGAGAGGGTATGAGCTCTATGGGTTTAGAGAGTGCGCTGGTTATTCCCTGTGTCATAGGAAAGGAGCTTGGGGGTTCATTTGCACCCTCCACTGACCAGGTCACAAGCGTCTAGGCGCACAACTATGTTCCCTATTCCCATGTTTTACTTTTCATATGTGTCGAGGATGCCGCATGTTTTTTTGATGGGGGTGGGCTGTGATACCTGGGTTTTTGTTGAACATAACCCGAGGGTTTTCTTGCCAGATATCTTTTTCCTTAGGTGTTTCTTATCTAGTAGAACCGGCATGTTTAGGTTTTTGTGGTCCATGTATTGTTTTGTGTCAATCGAAAGGAAAATAGGTGAACTTAGGGCAGTCAAATAACATGGAAATTTCTTTATGTGATAATGTGATACCCCTCCTAAAATTTTTGTGTGTGTGCGTGTTAAGTAGACAAGCATGATGTGTGACTATACCTGAACTAGCAGTTGGTAGAAGGGATGATGTTGGCCTGTGCATTCTGTGAGTAAGACATAGAGTTAGTTCAGCTGTGTGTGTTAATCTAGAACTTGCCTGGTCGGTAAAACCGAGATATAGGACGGGAGATTAGGAAAGAATCATAGGCTGTTTTTGATGAATAGTCCACTTTAGCCTTAAAAGACCTACAAAATGGAAATAAATATCCCTTGATCTCGATTTTGAGCTAAAATTGACCTTTCTTTTTGTTGTATAGCTAATTCACCTTCATGCTTTGATTATAATGAGTCTTTTTTGGCCCTGGTTCCTCCTTGAAAACTATGAACCTCTACTCAGAAAAATTGCCTAAGTTTAGGGTGACTTTATAGGGGTGAATAAGAACAGTAGGATGGAAAATAATTGAGTAATGCAAACAAAAGGCGGGTGCGGTGTGCATAATGAAATTTTAAAAAACAGAGCAAAAACAAAAATGAAAGCAAAAAGAAGAAAAAAAAATGCTTGAAAGAAGGAAAACCACACCCATAGTTGCAAAACAAAGTAAAAGAAGAAGAAAGAAAAGGAAAAAGGGAGAGAAGTGAAAAAGAGGTTAAGTGGCACCAAAGTTAGTGTAGTGCCAAGGAAGGTTAATTTACTATTACCATATTTACCATACCCAATCCCGAACCTACATTACAAGATGAAAGAAGTCTTATAGTGATCCTAGTTCAACCGTCTGAAAACCAAGGTATTGAAAGTAAAGGCAAGCTTATGGTATTGTATGTGCATGGTTAGAATTTCTTTGTGAGAGCGAGTGTGTTCTTACCCAGTCCAAAGATAAATCATTGACATAATCATATATGTATATGTGTGTATGGGACTTCTCTATAGTGAGGGCATATGGTCAACAACATCGTCTGCAAATCATCTGGATCAGTGTCATAGGATTGTATGCATAGTTGCAAGTTAATAGTGTGATGCCATTCGTTGATTCCTTTGTGTCATGGTGGAAAACTTTGGATACACACTGTGATTTGGATTTTGATGATATAGGAGGGGTTAGAACGTTTGATTTGATTATGCTAAGAGTTGTGACTGCCGTAGGTTTCCTAAATTTCTTTTAATTAAAGCATCGGGTTAGTTTTATTTTACTTATTTTTCGCATGAGGACATGCAAAAGTTCTAAGTTGAGGGTGTTGATGTGCCATGATTTTACGACACTTCTAGCGCTTAAAATTAAGAAACTATGCAAATTTCAGGTATGTTCATATAGATATAATGTGTTTCTATTGAGTGTTGCAGAAAAATAGGTTCGGATAGTGAAATGAGCATACTGAGGCTAAAATTGGGCTAAGTGTGGAATGCCAACAAGGTGACGAGTCCTCATTTCATTTGATGACTTGTTCCTTGAGTCGTTGGGAGAAGAATAGTTTGAGGCTCAACTAAGCAGTAGTGACAATGAGTTAATGGAATGACTCGTCATGTATGGGAACCAGTCATTAGGAGGATCATGAGGAATGGAAGAGAAAAGTGATGAAAAATAACTGGGAGACACAACAAAAGACTTAACGAGTAATCGGAAGACTTGACGACTCGTCGTGAACAGACAGGTGCATCTGTCATCAACACTGGAAGTTTCAAGTGTCAGAAGCCACGAGGGACCAAATGAATCGTGAAGTAACTTAACGAGTCATTAGGTGACCCGCCGTCTAGAAGAACTAAAATGCTGAGCACGAGCAGCTTTTGCTTGCCACGATTCATTATGATATCTAACGAGTCGCTACCTCACTCGTTGCCACTGCCGATCTGTATTCCTTGTTAATTTAGGAAAGGGTTTATTTAAGTCTGTAAATACTTTATGTAGTTTTATTTTACAGTTTATGCAATTTTTACGACTTTGCACTATATTGTTTGAGTTGTTGATTAACACTAAGGTTCAAGAAACAAGATTCATAATTTTGTTCTTGAATTTGGTTATTCAAATGACATTAGAGTATTAATTTTAGATTCTTGTTGATTTATTCAAGATGCGTGATTTCTTCTACGAATTATTGTAAGTTGCAATTATGATTTTCTATTTAATTTCTAATTGTAATCTTTCAAGCATGAGTAGCTAAACCCATAACTAGGGTTGTGGGAACCATGATGAATTAACATGGGCAAAAATACTTAGTGAATCTTGAATGGGATTTATGCATGTATTATTTTCCCTTTGTTTTAATTATTTCTTAACTGTTGCAAACGTTAGAATTTTCCTTCTTCTTACTCACTGGATCAAGGGGAGTAATAAATGGGAAAAGGAACTAACAACGGAGATTTGAGGCTATCAACCCTCATCTAAAGCTTGACCTTGTCCAGGAATAGCTAATCCGATATCAAGGGTAAGGTAAATCAAGTATACATCCGCATATGGATCAAGTTGCGTGGTGATAATCATCTAAATAGGGGAACAACTATTTAGGTGAAGTTAACTTGCCAATATTGCATGCTAAGCACCAGAATAGATCAGTAGTACAAAACGCCTTGTGGTTATGAAGTCATGGGGAACATAATCCTAGTCAATTAACTTTTTGAATACAATCGTATTTAATCAAGGATCAACTCATTATTCTCTACCGCTTTTCATTATTCTGTGTTACAATCCCCCCCTCCAGGAAATAAGTAAGCCAATAGTAGTAGTTAAACGCATTAACTAAAGTTCTCGTCATATTCCTCATGGGTTTTGACCCCAACCCTGGTTGGCTTCTATATTTGACATCGACCGCTTTATATTTCATTACAAGGTGTAATTTGGCGACATTAATACCTCCCATTGGAGAAGGCCCACTATACCTTGCCAGGCATAGTGGCTGAGCTGGGTGATCACTGTCTGATGCCCGTTTAAGCTAATAACCTATGATGACAACATAGTTCTAGGAACCTGGGTGCGCTGAACCCCAGCTCCGCTCAGTGTTAAGTCCTACTCTCACTGGAAATTCTAATTATGTCTAACTAGGCTGATAGCTCAAAAACTAATGTCCTAAGACTTAAGTCAAACCTACTTGTCTGGAAGTGTTCTGAGATTCTAAGGACCTCAAAGCAACTATGTTCTAAGACTCACCAGAGCTACTTTATCTGAAAGTGTCGTAATGGTCTAAAGAACGACTGACAAATTGATAACTGGTACTACTGAGGTTACTGAGTTCCTCAAGACTAAAAGTAGTCAAACTGATCAGCTGACATTTCCGTAGAACACTGAGTATACCGAGTGTTGACTGAGACTAGGTATATCAAAGAATAACTTCTAATCATGTATCTATACTAAAATTGGTAATTTAAAAGGAACTACTCTGTCAAACAATACTCATGTCCGAATTCTCAATTATGCAAGTCCCATTCAAATCACATCTAAAGATTAGGAATAAAATACGTACTGTATGAAATGATATACCAAGCATGAATTACAACTGATAATAATCTTGAAAAACATCAGGAGTTATAACAAAGAGGAAAATCATAATCTTTCTGAAGAACAACCCTAGTTTTGACTATCTATAGGGCTGGAATTAAAAAAATTTCTATAAGAATTTTAGGACACAAGGGTGAAAGAAATTCCCTTGTTGGAATCTCATATACCCGGAGAAGAAATATCCTTGAGAAAACACCTGGAAATCTTGAGAAAGATTGCAGCCCTATCCCTTGCCGTGAGAAAGCTGTCAGGAACTTCTACGTACTGAGTCTGAGAATTGAGAGAAAAATGAGAGGATAAGTCGATCAACCCCTTTAATTCCCCTCTAAACATACTCAAAATGATGTAGTTTAGGGATTAAAATATAAAAAATGTTATAAAAATACCCCTGGAAGGAAGTCTGGAAAACTGCCAGTCGGGATCCAACAGGTCGTTGGTCGCGACCACAACCCGTTGGGACTAGTCATTTTTCCTGGGTCTGCAAGTTTCCCTCTTCTGGACCCTCGCAATGGAGGACACAATGACTCATTGGTTGAACCAATGAGTCTTTATCACCGCTCATTCTAGCCACTGGAAATTCTGAAGGGTTTTTGGACTTGACCCACGGATGGAAACGACGACTCGTCGGATAGGACAATGGGTCGTTGTTTTCACTCATTGTCACTAGAAGAGATTTTACGAAAAACATTTATGAACTCCACCTAGTGACTCACACAACGAGTTGTTACACCAGACAATGACTCATCGTCTGGCTAGTTGGTTTCTGGGAAAGGTCTAGGTAGGTTTCTATACTAGGGAGATAACGAGTGACAGGACGACTCATTACTCCTCACAACGTGTCGTTCCCTATCTCGTTGGTTCCTGAATGACAACTTGTAGGGATGACAATGACTCAGATAATGGGTCATTATTGCTGACAATGACTTGTTGTCTAGGTCGTTCTAAGACAAAATTTCTTATTCCTTTCTGGTTTTTTCCTGCTAAGTCTAGGTTTTGGACTAAGAAACTTTTGAGGTGTTACAATATCTCCCCCTTGGAATTATTCATCCTCAAATTAAAGCTAAATAGGCTAAAATACTGGGAAAAGAGCTGCAATCCCGAACTAAAAGCTATAAGCTGATTAGTGAAGGAGTGACTGACCCTAAAGTGAGATAGACATACTAACTGAACTTATATAGTTATGATGCACATTTAATCATGAACAGGGCTGACAAGTATGGAACTGAATGAAGTACTGAGGGGGGAACTTAATACTTGTTGTTGAAGCTGAATTGGAAGGGAATAAATGAGGGTATTTAGCCTTCATGTCTGCTTCTGCTTCCCATGTAGCTCTCTCAACTAGATGGTTCCTCCATAAGACCTTTACTGAAGCAACTTCTTGTTTCTCAACTTAGGAACCTGACGTTTTAGGATCTAAATTGGAACTTCTTCATAAGAGAGGCTGTCCTTTACACCTACACTCTCTAGGGGCGCTACTGAGGTCGAGTCTCCGATGTATTTCTTCAACATGGACACATGGAAGACTGGGTGAACCGATGCTAACTCTGTACTCCATCTTGTAAGCCAAATTGCCAATGCGTCTCAGGATTCTATAAGGGCCGATATATCTGGGACTGAGCTTTCTTTCTTCCCAAATCTCATTAACCCCTTTATAGATGATATTTTCAGGTATACCCAAACAGCAAACTCCAACTCCCTGCTCCTCACATTTGCATATGATTATAATCGGCTTTGAGCTGTTCTCAGTCATTCCCTGATAATTTGCACCTTTTGCATAGCCTCATGTACTGAATCTGAACCTATCAAGGTAGCCTCACCAACCTCAAACCACCCTATAGTAGATCTACATCTCCTACCATATAATGCCTCGAACGGAGCCATCTGAATACTAGAGTGGTAGTTGTTGTTGTATGCAAATTCAATGAGAGGTAGGTGATCATACCAACTGCCCTCGAAGTCGGTCACGCACGCCCTAAACATATCTTCCAAATTATGAATAGTTCACTTATCCTAGCCATCTATCTATGGATGGAAAGTTGTGCTGAGCTTAACCTGAGTACCAAGTCCTTTCTAGAATGACTTCCAGAAGTGCGAGGTGAACTGAGTACCCCTATCTGAGATGATAGACAAGGAAACTCTATGCAGTCTGAGTAACTCCCGAGTGTATAGTCTAGCATATTCCTCTACTGAATCTATGGTCTTAACTGGTAGAAAATGTGCTGATTTAGTCATCCAATCCACGACCACCCAAATTGAGTCATGCTGTTGGTAAGTACGAGATAAACCTATGATGAAGTCCATATTCGCTTATTCCCACTTCCAAGTAGGAATACTGATATCCTGAGTCATACCCCCAGGTCTCTAATGTTCAACTTTGACCTGTTGGCAGTTTGGACACTTAGCCACAAATTCTGCAATGTCCTTCTTAATTTCATTCCACCAGTAGACTTCTCATAAATTACGGCACATCTTGGTGGCACCTAGATTGATAGAGTACCTGGTGATGTGAGCTTCCATTATTATCTGCTGCCTCAAATCGTGTACCTCTGGAACAAACAACCTGCCCTGGTAACACAACACACCATATCCCCCTTGGAGAATGCTTCCACCTTTTTTCTTAGAACAGTATCTTTCAACTTGAGTAGAATGGGGTCTTCATCCTGCTTTGACCTAACCTCCACCATCAGTGAGGATTCTGACCCACTCTGGATTATAACTCCACCCTTGCTGAATCAACTGACTAGACCCCTAACTAATCCAACCTGTGGATGTCCTTTGCCAGTTCCTTTTTACCCTCTTCGACATGCACAACACTTCCCATAGACATCCTGCTGAGGGCATCAACCGCTACATTGGCCTTGCATGGGTGATATAACAAACTCATGTCATAATCCTTCAATAATTCTGTCCATCTTCTCTAACGAAGATTCAAATCCTTTTGATTGAACAAGTACTGTAGATTTTTGTGATCAGTGAAGACATCCACATGAACCCCATAAAGAAAATGTCTCTAAATCTTCAAAGCAAACACTACCACTGCCAATTCAAGATCATGAGTCAGATAGTTCTTCTCATGAACCTTGAGCTGTCTGGAAGCATAAGCTATGCCTTTACCATGTTGCATCAGAACATAATCAAGGCCAACTTTGGAGGCGTCACAATATATTACAAACCCATCTATACCTTCTGGTAAGGTTAATACTGGAGCAATAGTGAGTCGAGTCTTCAACTTCGGAAAAATCTTCTCACATTTGTCGAACCACTAAAACTTCACCTTCTTCTAAGTCAATTTGGTAAAAGGGGAGACAATAGAGGAGAATCCTTCAACAAACCGTTTGTAATAGCCGCCTAGACCTAAGAAACTCCTGATGTCTGTCGGAGAGATGGGTCTTGGTCAGTCTTTAACTGCTGCTATCTTCTGAGGATCCACTTGAGTATCCTCTCCGGAGACCACGTGATTGAGGAAGGCAACTAATTTTAGCCACAATTCACACTTGCTAAATTTAGCGAATAACTCGTGGTCCCTGAGAGTCTGTAAAACTATTCTCAGATAGTCTGCATGTTCCTCCTCTGTTATGGAATAAATGAAGATGCCATCTATAAAAATAATGATGAATATGTACAGGTAAGGCTTGAATACCTTGTTCATCAGATCCATAAAAGTTGCAGGAGCATTGGTTAGTCCAAAAGGCATAATTATGAAGTCATAATAACCATACCGAGTTCTGAAGGCTGTTTTTGAAATGTCAAATTCTCTGACCCTGAGATGGTGGTATCCTAATCTGAGATCTATCTTGGAGAAACAACTAGCTCCCTGGAGCTGATCGAACAAGTCATCAATCCTGGGTAAAGGACACATGTTCTTAACTATGACTTTGTTTAGCTGACGATAGTCGATGTACATTCTGAGGGTGCCTTCTTTCTTTCGCACGAATAGGACTAGGGCACCCCATTGAGAGATACTGAGCCTAATGAAGCCTTTATCTAGAAGGTCTTTCAGCTATTCCTAAAACTCCTTAAGCTCAGTTGGATCCATTCTGTTAGGAAAAATAGAGATGGGCTAGGTATTGCCATTCTCATAGCCATTTCCATTTCCGTTTCTTCTTCCATTAACTCATCAAGGAGGCATGATTCTGCAAATGCGTATAGCAAGAGTTAGAAGGATAGAGAGACATTTCATCGCATGACATAGATCATGAAAAAATGGAAGTTCCCTAAAACGTTTTGTTGCCTCTTCGTCGCCTCTTCGTCATAAGTGTGGCACGCTTCACACCCATGAAAAAGACTCTACTTAATTGGCTTTTAGACACTCTAGGAATCTTCAAAACCTAATACTCTGATACCAAGTTTGTCATGACCCGAACATAGGCTCGGATAGAGACACAGGAAAGGGAACTCTGAGAGGCTCCAAGTCGACCCATGGCATGAATATAGCGGCTAAGAGCATACAACAAGTAGAAAATGGCATATTAAAACATGCTTAAGAGGAAGTATGAATACATATCAAGCTAGAATAGAGTCAACAATGACAAGCTGATTTTCTACATATTGTCTTAAAAGCCTCTAACATAACTGATGAGCTAATGGGACAACATCCCCAACTAGCTCGACAAGTCTGTAACTGAAACAACATAACAATGGATAACTGAATGTCCTTGAAGGATGAGGACTCACCAACACTGGCTAGACAGGCCTGAGGGGAAAGCAGGACTAACAGTGCGGCTGAGACTGATTCCTCGGACCTGTATCATGAAACGATACAACATAGAGTATATGGTCAGTACTTGGAATGTACCGAGTATGCAAGGTAAATAAAACGGACAGTTAAAATAGATAATATTTTATAAGAGTAGGACAGTATAAACATGAGTATCATAATATAAACACGAGGGCTTAAAAACCATTCATATTCTAGTCATGATCATAATAATAAGAGAAACCTTATAAAAACTTAACTTAAGCCAAAGCAACATAATCTTGACAATGCACAAAACATGAGAAACAGTGGGAGATTCTTATAACCAACATACCCCATATGAGCACACATAGAGCCTGACCTGTAAACCCCTAGTCGGGAGGGTGTTCGTACCTTGCCATGGGTAGAACCATCAAAAGAGGTGTGATATCACAACGAAAGGCCCATTCAGGCCAAGGGGAACAGTCTCAAGGGAGGTCCCATCGTGGCTACATTGGCACATAGTTCTGAGACACGGGGTATGCTTAGACCCTGGGTCTACTCAGTGTTAAATACTACTCCCAAAATGTATATTGTGCTCATATTATAATAGGGAAAACATACATGAGACTCATGGGCTAGTTTGAATCATGATAATCATAAGCATGCTTGAAATACATGAACTAGCCATGAAATAAGGCCCGTGAGTCGTCCATAATCATAAGTTCATAAATCATGAAGAACATGCATATTTGTGAAAATTCATATACTTGACATTCATAAATCCATGAAGAGTACTTGAAGAAAAATCATATCATAAATCATAAATCATCATTTAGACTTAGTAAGATCAAAATCATAATAGAATCATAGCTTGAATTTTCATGAAACTTTGTATAATTGGGCATGATTGGCTTGGATTTGAAATCATAAAAATTATAAGTAATTTAAATATAAAATCTGCTCATAGATCTTAAAACAACATTTAGAACATGACATGGATTGACCCATAATCAAATCAAAGAAAATTCCATAAGTTTGGGCTTAAAACCCCATAAGATCATAAAATTTAACTTAATACTTGAATTCATGAACATAGAGAGGAATTGGGGCATGAAAGTGAAGAGGAACTCTCATTCACAATCCTACATACTTGGGTAATCTGATCTTATACTCTCCCTTAAAATCCCAAAGGAATTGGAGAAGGAATTGGGGAATTTCTTAAGCTTGATCTCCAAGGAAATACTCTAAACTTGCATGCATGGAATGGTAAGACTTATAATAGGTTAAGCACTCTTAAAACCCTTTAACTGAGCTTAAAACGACGTAGTTTAGGACCTTAGAGATTAGGAATTACAAAAATATCCTCAATAAAAAATCTTAAAATTGAACACTGCCACTGACCACGACTCATACCACGAGTCGTACCACGAAGAAACGACTCGTGGTCACCACTGTTCCTTCCTACAACATCTATGAATCTTAGCACGCTTTGTATATCATGATTCGTGGTGTCCTACCACGAGTCATACTGTCAGTCGTGGCATCATTCCCCTTCACTTGCCAAATCCTGACCACGACTCCCATCATGACTCATTGTTCCCTACCACGAGTTGTAACATGACTCGTGACTTCATCTCCCCTATGAAACTAACCACGACTCATGATGTGACTCGTGGTTTGAACCCTGTACTCTAAGTCTTCATCACGACTCCTCCAACGACTCGTTACTCCTTCCACAACTCGTACCATGAGTCGTTCTGAGTCAAAATTTCTGATTTTTCTATTGTTCCCATTTCAAATCTCGAGTATAGTCTTAGGCACTTTTGGGGTATTACAAGATCAATCTGTGCCATAGATTTGCCGTGCTAATCTTCAACAGCATAAAAGGAAAACAAAAACATAAATCACGAAATAAAGACTACACGTCAAGCTTAGACACCAATAAACTATTTCTTAACCATATTCCCCAATAACCATGCCAAAATTTAATCGTGCTCAAATTAACCTTGCAATTGAAGTATAAAGCAGTTATTGTCAAATATAGTAACTCAATGTAAGTTGGGGTCGATCCCATAGGGAATAGAAAAGAAATAGTTTGTTAATGATGAATAAACTAACTTGTAATAAATATTTCGAAAGGGGGTTTTGCAAATAAAAAGAAGAAAATAATGGTAACAATTGTTGAGTTGTTTATCAAATTATTAAGACAAATCTAGAATTGTGTTTCCCATGATTTCACAACTTAGTAGGCATTTACTAGCGATCAATCCTATTGAATTTTATCTAAGACTTACATTTATTTCATCTAACGTCCCTCGACCTTGGTAGATGAATTTCACTTATCTCCTCTTGGACTCAAGTGTGTATATTTTTATCTTGCAGTAAGTCTTAACTTAACTATCCTCGATTAGAGCTCAATTTAATTTAGGTGAGGGTTGGCAGCCTCAAATTTTTATTGTTATTCTCTTTTCCTAACTTCATCCTCCTTGGTTGGGCAAGTTGAAGATACATGCAATTAAGCATTAAGATGAAGAAAATAACAATCCACCCAATTCACCATTCAAGAATCACTATTTTATTATGCCTACTTTTGTTAATCCATTATGATTTCCATAACCCTAGCTTAAGAAATTTAGCCACTCATGTTTATGAGAATAAAAAAAAAGATGTAGAAGAATTCATAATGAAATACTTATGATAATATAAACTTGTTTAACAAAATCTCCAAAGTTATATTGAGTCTCAAGAACTTGATGAATTCACCAACAAATATTTAACTAAGCTATTACATAAATTTGTAAAGTATGAATTGTGCAACACTATACTTCAAGACTACAATACTCAAATCCTTAGCGCATGATCACACGCTAGACACCTAAAACATGTTATGAGAGGATATTTATAATAGTAGTTTAAGCCTTCATTTCTCCTTCTTGGATTTGAATTAGGTTTTGCAGCTTATGTTCCTAGTTGAATTGGAGTTGAAGTCTGCCACTCCTGCACAATACCTGTGCGTCGCGCCCCCTGCGCCAGATGTCCTGGCATGTCGGGCCTCGAGGTGCTCTAGCTATGCTTGTGCGGCGCTAAGGCCATAGCACAACTATGCCTATGCACTGCCAACTTCTATCAACTGGTCTCGTCAATCCCATTTTGCCATTCTTGCACTTTTAAAGCACAATTAAGCCCAAATTCATCATTTTAATACTTGAAAGCATCTAATAATGTGTGTTAGATATTTTTCATAAATATATCACAAAACACAAGAAAAAACACATAATTTATTCTCAAAACATAGCTAAGTATGGCAAAATATGACTAAGAATTGTGTAAATATGTCATTCATCACTAACCAACCTAAGTTTAGAAGTTCTGTTATTGAATAGATAGAAAGCTTGAACATTGTTTCTCAATTTGCAAAGTTTACTAATGGATAAGTTTTTATGAGAAGAGCAGAATATATTGTAGTACCAATAAACTGAACAAATCAGAAACACAGCTTGACTAAAACACAAATGTAGAGGGGGGCATCCAAATAAGATGGTCATGGAACTCTATTGTGCAACCATTATGAAATTCGATTGTGTTTTATACCTTAAGCTTCAAGAAGAGCTATCCTTTGAAATAAAGAACATGGAGTATAAAAGATGACAATTTATGCACTGGAAAGCCGATTACACCGAGCTGCTTGCATTGTTGCCTTGTTACTAAAGAGTCGTCTGGCCATACGATGTAATGATTCATCCATCATTATGAGGGAAAAATAAGCTTGAAATACCCTATTTATCCTAGGTTGTTGGTGGTAAGGTGTTGGATGAGTGGATTTAAAACATGAGATTAAGGAATGGTCTATATGCAGTGAATAGGAGCTACTAGTTTCTGGGGGATGGATGCAGCGTGGGAAATACCACTGCAGCGAGACCATTACCATAGCCAAAGGCCCGCCGTAATGGACTACGATAGTAACCACCGAATCTGGTGTGGCAATGTTTCGAGCGCTATAGCGGGTCCGCCGCAGTAGAAATGTGACTACTGCAGCGGAAGAGAGGAGTCAGTAAGTAGATTTAAGGTAGAATTTCAGTGGTTTTCCCCATTATTCAAAGTATGACTGTTAAGAAATTAAGAGTGATTTTCCAAGGGTAGAGCGATCCTCCTTCCCCAAGGTAAGAATTTAGTTTATTCCCTCTTCTTTGATTCCCTAACCTTATTGAATCAAAGAGGGGGACCTCTAATGGTGAAATTCCTAGTTGAAGAACCCTATAATGGCGAAGCTAAGGGTGATTAATGAAGAACTAGAGGGTGTTGGTCCCAAGGTCTAGAAGGGAGTAATGAACACCTATTAGGGGATTGTGAATACGTGTGCATAAAGGTAAGGTAATGGAGATACGCAATTCAATAAAGTAAGACTATTAGCCTTAGAAAAAAAATCCTAATGAGGGGCTGAGAGTGTGGACTCTATGAATCGGGATAGGAATGATTGTTATATGAATAGAATGGAATGAATTCCTTAGTGGGTAGCGATGGAGACCACATTACCAGATAGAATTAAGGAGCTTAAATGTCCTAGAACTTTATTGAATGAGTAAATAATAGATTACTTTATAATTGTTATTATAGATTTCGAACATTCTGAGGCATTGAAGAAAGGCAAGGCTCTAATGGAGTAATCGATATTTTAATCCTCCAATTGAGGTAGGTTATAATTTAGAAGGAGTTATACTTTATATAATGGCATATATATGTGTGGAATGATAATGTGTTGTATTGGTCACTAGACATTATTTGTTGTAATAACTCCCCTTTGAGTTCAATTGCTGGATGAATTTGATATGATATCGTTGCTTTTGTGATGTGGAATTGAATGTTTGAGATATTGTACATGTTCTTTCGTATTATCATGAAAGCAATTTATGAATTATTTAAATATTCAAGTTGAGGGAGGTAAGATAAGGCCTCCTAAAGGTCAAGTAAATTGACTTAGTGGTAAAATACTGAGTTATGAGAATGAACATGGATAACATGCTTTGTCCTGAGATGAGTGGCTCATGCCCATCCGGGAGAGTGATTATGAGTGAGTCCCAGTAGTTTTTTGAGTTTCTAGAGGTATTTTTTGCAGATTTGTCTGGCATGCTGCTGGACCACAATATCGACTTCTACATAGATTTAGAGCTAGGGACCTGACCCATTTACATACCGCCATACAGGATAGCACCATTGAGTTGAGGGAACTTAAGGAGCAGTTGCAAGAGTTACTTAGTAAAGGATTTATCAGGCCGAGTGTCTTTCTATGGGGTGCCCCCGTGTTGTTTGTCAAAAAGAAGGATGGTAGCATGCGGATGTGCATTGATAACCGTTAGCTGAATAAGGTAACTATTTAGAATAAATATCCTCTTCCCTGAAGAGATGACCTATTTGATCAGTTACAGGGGGAAGCACTGTTCTCAAAGATTGACTTGAGATCGAGCTATCATCAGCTGAAAATTCATGCTGAGGATATTCCAAAGACAACCTTTTGGACTAGGTATAGGCATTACGAGTTCCTAGTCATGTCATTTGGACTCACTAATGCTCCAGCAACATTCATGAGCTTGATGAACGGTATCTTCAAACCCTATTTTAATTCCTTTAGAATGATTTTCATTGACGATATTTTGGTGTACTCCAAGAATAAGTAGGAACATGAGAATCATCTGAGGATTGTGTAGGGGTTGCTGAAGGAGAAACAACTATTTGCCAAGTTCACTAAATGTGAATTTTGGCTGGAGTCAGTGTTATTTTCTAGGGCATGTAGTCTCTAAGGAAGGGATTAAGGTGGATGCACAAAAGGGTGAAATGGTACAAAATTAGGTTAGGCCTACTACAGTGATAGAGGTATAGAGTTTTGAGGGGCTGGCTAGCTATTACTACCGATTTGTGAAGGGATTTGCAGCCATTGCCTCAACGTTGACAAGGCTAACCCAAAATGATGTTCCCTTTCAGTGATTCGAAGAATGTGAAGAGAATTTTCAAAATCTCAAGACTTTACTAACCATGGCCCCTATGTTGGCACTATCGGTAGAAGGAAAAGATTTTGTAGTTTATTGTGATGCCTCACAATCTGGTTGGGTGTTGTATTAATGCAGGAAAGACAGGTCATTGCTTATGCTTCGAGACAGCTGAAGGTGCATGAGAAGAACTACCCCACACATGAACTGGAGTCGGCAGCGGTGGTATTCACCCTAAAAATATGGAGGAATTATATGTATGGGGCCCATTATGAGGTGTTCACAGACCATTGCAGCTTGCAGTATGTGTTCTTCCAGAAGGATCTTAATCTGAGGAAGCGAAGATGGATGGAACTTCTTAAGAACTATCATGTTACAATCTTGTATCACCCAGGAAAGGAAAATGTGGTGGAAGATGCCTTGAGCCGAAAAATAGTGAGCATGGGCGTCTGGCTTGTTTGGAAGCTACCCGACGCCCGATTACCAGAGAATTTCAAACACGGCGAACATCCTGGTGAGGCTCATGTTGGCAGAGACGAGGAATATTAGCCAATGTAGAGGCTAAGTTGTCCCTATTAGAGGAGGTGAAATAAAAATAGTTTAAGGATGTAAGGTCGAGTAAGATTCAGGACCAGGTCCTGCCAGGGAAGCAAAGGAGGCCAATAGTAGATAGTGAAGGAACTCTGAGGATAAGGGGGAGTATATGTATTCCCCGAGTCAGGTAGCTAATCAAAACTATTCTGTTAGAAGCTGACAACTCAAGGTACTCTATCCATCCTGGGGTTACTAAAATATATTATGATTTGAAGCGACATTATTGGTGGGGCAGAATGAAGAGGGACATTGTTGAGCATGTCGCCCGGTGCCTAAACTATCAGCAAGTGAAATATAACCAGCAGAAGCCTGGGGGAGTACTCCAAAGGATGCCCATCCTAGAGTGAAGGTGGGAACGGATAGTAATGGACCAGTTGGCCTTCCAAAGACGTTAGGGAAGTTTGACTCCATTTGGGTCATTGTTGAGAAACTGACTAAGTCTTCCCATTTCTTATTGGTTCAAGTGACTTACAATGCTAAGAGATAGCCAAACTATATGTGAAAGAGGTGATTCGGTTGCATGGGGTGCCAGTTTCGATTGTCTTAGACAGGGGTACACAATTCACCTCCCACTTTTGGAGGACCTTGCAGGCTGAACTAGGTGCCAGGTTGGTCTTGAGCACAACCTTCAACCCCCAGATAGATAGGCAGTCAGAGAGAACAATTCAAGTGTTAGAGGACATGTTTCGAACTTGTGAGATCGATTTTGGTGGCTATTGGTTAAGTTTTTACCTCTAACAGCTATCACTTGAGCATTGGCATGGAACCATTCGAAGCTCTATATGGGAGTAAATATAGGTCTCCAATTGTTTGGTTCGATGTATTTGAGGTGAGACCTTGGGGTACTGACTTGCTTAAAGAGTCCTTGGAGAAGGATAGGGTGATTCAGGATCGACTGGTAGCTTCCTAAAGCGGGAAGAAATAATATTCATACAAAAAAGTGAGAGATATGGAGTTAATGGTGGGAGAGCAAGTGTTGCTCAAAGTTTCTCCCATGAAGGGGGTGATGAGGTTTAAAAAGCCGAGCAAGCTTAGCTCGAGGTAATTTGGGTCGTTTGAGGTTCTTCTGTTTGTGGGGAAGGTAACTTATGAACTGGCCTTGCCACCAAGGATATCAGGAGCAAATCTGACCTTTCATGTATCTATGTTGAGGAAATACCACGGGGATGGGTCTTACATAATTAGTGGGATTCAGTGCTGCTTAACGAGAACATAACTTATAAGGAGGAGTTGGTGGCTATATTACATAGGGAGGTCCACAAGTTGAGGATGAAAGAGATAGAAATGGTAAAGGTCTAGTGGAAAAATCATCCCATAGAGGAAGCCACGTAGGATATCGAGGTTGACATGCGGGACAGATACCCCCAACTATTTATAGAATCTGATGTGTCTCTTTTCTCGCTTTTGTAGGTTGTTCAATGATGAACGGTATTTTAATTGGTATCTGATGTAAAAACCTTTCCATCGCTATGGGGTGGAAATAAGTATGGAACACCCTCTTTTGCCTAGGTTGTTGGTGGTAAGATGTTGGGTGAGTGTACTTAAAACTTGAGATTGAGAAATGGTATGTATGCAGGAAATGGGAGCTACCGGTTACTTGGGGAACTGCTGCAGTGCGGGGAATACCGCTATAGCATGGGGAATACTCCTGCAGTAAGACCGTCACCACGGTTGAAGGCTCGTCATAATAGACTAGGATAGATATCATCGAATCCATTGTGGAAGCATTCTAATCACTATAGCGGGTCTTCCACAATGGAAATGTGACCGCTATAGCGGACGAGGGGAGTCAATAATTGGGTTTTAAGTGGAATTTTAGGGGTTTACCCCACTATTCAAAGAACAAATTAATTAATAAACTAAGAGAGATTTTTCCAGGGCAGAGAAATCCTCCTTCCCCGAAGGTAAGAATTTTGATTTATTCTCTCTACTTTTGATTTCCTAACCTCATTGAATCAAAGGGGAGGAGACCTCTAATGGTGGAAATTCCTAGTTGAAGAACTCTAGAATGTTTAAGCTAGGGCTGATTAATGAAGAACTAGAGGATATTGGTCCCTAGGTCTAGAAGGGAGTAATGAGCACCTCTTAGGGGCGTGTGAATGCATGTGCATAAGGGTAGGGAAATAGAGACCCGCAATTTGATAAAGTAAGACTATTAGCCCTAAAAAAAATCCTAACGAGGAGCTGAGGAGTGGGAACTCCAAGACTCAGGATAGGAATGATTGTTATGTTAATAGAACGGAATGAATTCCATAGTGGGTAGCGATGGAGACCATATTACCGAATAAAATTGGGGAGCTTAAATTTCCTAGATCCTTATTTGAAGAGTAAATAATAGATTACTCTGTAATTTGTGTTGTAAATTTTGAATGTTCTGAGGTGTTGAGGAAAGGAAAGGCTCCAACAGAGTAATCGATATTCTAATCCTCCAATCGAGGTAGGTTATGGTATAGAACAAGTTAGATTTTATATAATGACATGTATACATGTGGAATGATAATGTGTTGTATTGGTCCCTGGATATTAGTTGTTGTAATAACTCCCCTATTGAATTCAATTGCTGAATGATTCTAATATGATGTCATTGCTTATATGGTGTGGAATCAGAGGTTTGAAATACTGTACATGTTCTTTCGTCTTGTCCTGAAAGTGATCGATGAATTATTTGAAAATACAAGTTGAGGGAGGTAAGATGAGGCCTCCTAAAGGTCAAGTAAATTGACTAAGTGGTAAAATACTGAGTTATTAGAATGAACGAGGATAATATATTTTCTCCTGAGATGAGTGGCTCATGCCCTAAGGGAGCATCAGTGCGAGCGATTATGAGTGAATGGCTCGTATCCGAAGGGAGCATCTGGACGAGCAGATGAGTGGGAGTGGGTACCATGTCGGTACAGTACATGAATTGCTACAGTCTCTTGCAGGTCATGACTGAAAGGGTAGAAATAAGACTCTCTGGCATGTGTGTACAAAGATGTTTAGTTTTGAGTGATTATGGTGATATAGTGAAGGCGTATGCCCGACACATCATTAATTGCTATGGTACTTGATAGAGTTCAAAGAATAAAGATTGGTTCGGAATGTGAGAACTTGTACGAAGATGAATTCCTTGTTGTATAGTTGAAGTGTTAGCAATGTTGATGTGTTTATGATGATTTGACATTTATTTAAAAGTCACGTAAGAGTTCATGATGAGTTGCAGAATCTATTGTAAGTAGACCACTGTATATCCCATGTGGTTATCGTACATTGATTATTGGACTTACAAATATGAACAACTTTTATTGATATAATGAGTTGAATGTTGAAAAAGAGTTAAAGAGAACTGTAGGTGTGCAGTTAAGTCGAGTTACTACCAAGGCAATACCACTACAGTAGTACCTTTACCGCCATGGAGAGACCATTGCAGCGATCGAGTGGCTACTGTAGCGAGGCCCAATCCAGTGAGCAGGTCAGTCGAACACCTGACACTGATCGATTCTTCAATGAGTACAAAATGAATTTTTGTTTTGGGTAACTGCATGTTATTTCACTATATATGTGTTATTATTTAAGGTTGGTTGATGATTCCTACCAATATATTATGTCGTATTGATGCTACTTCTACACTTCTTTTCTGAGTGCAAACCTTGACCTAGGGAGTTCATCTCGACTCCACCTTTAGAGCAACAACACGATATTTGAAAGTGAGCAGTGCACGACCTAAATAGGTGAGCTATGCGGACACCTACATCGACTCTAGCTCGATAAGAGAACTCCTCTTTGCCAAATGTTTAACATAATCCAATATCAATAATTGTACAAATAATATGTTTCTAAAATTTAAAATACATTATTTTTCGAACCATTACCTCCCAAGATCTAGTCTAGACAGGTACAAGAGCTCTAAGCAGAATACCAATAAAATAAAATGACACAACTTCGTCTGCGGAGAGAATGCAGAAGCTGATGTTGAGTACTCCAAACCATTCATGAAACTTCAAACCAATCATAACCTACACCCAAAAAGGTGTAGCAGGGTAGTATCAGTACACCACACGTACCGGCAGACACCATTGGCCAACTAAGATTAGTTCACGCAATAGTGTATAATCAGCATGCAATTGATTACCCAATTCTAACAACAATTCTGACATTATAATTATATCATATCAAGTTCATCAATCAATTGATTAATTCATATAACTCAAACCATATTCATATACCTGTACGCCAACTTTAGCCATCCATCACACACCTCTATTTTTTTTCTATCTCGTTGCAATAGACACTTAAACCGCTGCAGAGGTCTCGCAACAATGGCAGTTCTCTCGCTGCAGCGACGCCCTACCTAGGCAGTAGCTCTGTTTCCCTAGCTTATTCCTTTCAACCTGCCGTTTAAACATTATGAACACACTTTACACATTCATCCCCCAATTTTTAATTACTAAGTCCATTCTCGTCATTCGAGACCTTTTTTTGACTCAAAAGTATTAGTTAATCCTTTTTCAAATCTCAACCCCTTTAGATGTTCCCCGATATTATACCTAGATCAGCTACTTCCTAGTTAATCAATACCATCATTAAGTTAGTCATGCAACCTTTTTACAACTCACGGTGACCATATTGAACAAGAATTCAATCATGACATTAAATAAATAATGCAAGTATTCAACAAGGAAAACATCAAACATGCTATTAGAGTTATGCCCTCCAAAAATAAAGGTATAAACCTATACCTGCATCTCCTCAATTCCACACTATACCATTTAGTACCAAACTGCATTATGCAGCACTATATGCATCATAGTATCATGTAATATATCATCCTGTATCATGTCATCATTGTATTTCTCACATCCTGCCCGAAAAGTATTGGCATATCACATATCACCTCTATATGTCCATTATCTGTCACTCGTATACATGCCCATTCTGATTTCTTCCTCACAGTCGTATGATATTCATACCATACCTGTACAATCTCTATTTCACAGTCATATCATCGGTGATATACCGGTCACACGCCTCTGTCAGATCATTGTACATATATGCTAGAGGGTCTTACGTCTGCCCTTCCAGTCATGGCCTGTAGGGGACTCTAGAAATCTATGTATTGTATACCCAATCGTATGAACATCTCATCATACCTTTCTGTGTACTCATATCTATAAACCTAGCCATATGAACATTTTTGTCTTACTTGTTTGTGTACTCATCCATACTGCTCGCCTGGATCTCACCTCAGGCACGAGCCACTCACGCAGAAGCTTGATCACACTAACCCGCTCGTCCGGATACTCATCTTGGAAACAAGCCTCTTATCTCAACATAAGGATGACTCATTCTTCTATTTTAACATGACACCTCATTTCCTCACTTGGTTATCACGAATTTCACCCATAGTTTCAGAAATCAGTAAATCATAGTTCAATTCAGTTAGTGAAATTTCATTCAACAACAACAATTAATCCATACAATCTATAACACAATCATGGCCCGAGGCTATTTCATAATCAGTTGTTTATTACATTACCCCATTTCCCAAAAATAATTCGAAACACGATGTAAAATGGCCTTCTTGCTAGGTTAGGCCTCGCTGAAATGGAAACACTGCCGCAATCGCGGTCTCGCTACAGCGATACTGCTTAGGCAGTACCTCGACCAAGCTCTACACTTAGGTTTCTCTTGTATTATTTCTTCGCAATTAGCTTACCTACTAAGAATATGCATATTAACTAAACCCTATTGCCAAATTACCCCCTTTTCTTAGGAAACAATAATCAATTCACACAAAACTATAAGAATCATAAAAACATAAACATTCAAAAGTGAACTATTAGCTCATTAACTCATACGAACGCGTGGACTATCTGAGCACCTACTCCTATTACCATACCTTGGTCCCTTATTTTGGGTATACCTTAGAAGTAGCCCTTATAATTTCAAACTAAAATGAAACTCTAACGGTCTAGACCCAAAACTCTTCGTACCCACGTAAGTGCATATTACGAAAACGTTATCACCTCATTCTTATCCTTTCCTGATTACTTCCCTCTTATCTTTACTTATGGATTATAGTCTGGCTAGTTGTGGTTAGCATAGTAACTTCCCTCTCATTTATCAATGGCACATTAATCATACACATATATGATTTTCCAATCAAAGTCTAACACATAGTTAAGCCATAGCATACTTGGGCGCCGAGTTGTCTTCAAGAAGTCCCCAGATGCGTGCTTGCCTCAAGTTCTAGGTTCTTGCATTGACTAGTCATGATGAAGGGTGAAGTCCTTGCCCTCTCTAGCCTCCTTATTTTCTTTCCTTGTTAAAAATTATAAATTTAATTTTTGGGGAATTTTTATTTACAAAACCTTGTGGAGGTAGATTTTTAAATCCCTGCCTAGATAGAACTATGGGGTTTCTGGTTTTTATCGGCTACTGCAGTGAGGGCTTTTCCACTGCAGTGATCACGTTACAGCCAAACAAACCCGCTGCGGCGAACAGCGACTGGGCCCACCTAATTTCAGTTTAGCCCATTTTTAAATTTATCAATCACACAATCCTTCAATCCAAGGACATAACTTAGACTTGCAAAAATTTTAAATTTTTCCACGTTTAGGTCGTCAAGATGCTAGAACGATCGGATAATTCATTACATCAGATACCAATTAAAAATTTATTCATCCCGGAACGGCCCTACAATACACCTATGGTTTCCATTTATCTTATGTTTACACTAACACCGGGTCATAGTTCTGATGCTTCCAGTCGTCATGTGGCCTCATTAATATTGTTTCTAGATCTTTAGACTGATGTTCCCACTAGACCCCAGTTTCTTATGTTTACACTAACACCGGGTCATAGTTCTGATGCTTCCAGTCGTCACTGTTGTCTCATTAATATTGTTTCTAGATCTTTAGACTGATGTGCCCACTAGACCCTAGTTTCGAGGTCCTAAGACAGTTCACATGGTGTATTTTTCTCCATTCTGCTTTCTTTGATATTATTTTCGGAGGAAAACTCTGTGCCTTGCCACCCCTACTTGCTAGCTTCATGTTGGCTCGATCTGGCTGACCCAAGTCTTTTAAATTTTCTCTTTCATGACTTTCTGCATTTACTCATGGACCATGCACCCCTAGGAGTCACTGATTTTCATAGAAATTTCTTTAGAGAGTACTCAAAATGTGGGGGACCTATGAGGAAATTTGAAATGTCACTGTTCTTAGTCAGTCCCGCTGCAACGCTTCATTTCCCGCAATAGCGATTTCGCTGCAAATAAAATTTGTCCGTTGCAATAGAAAATAAAATTAGTTTAAAGGCCAGAATTGATGGTTTCTAGCTCATTTTCCATCCTTGCACTCAAAATTCTCGGCAAATCCTCTCAACTCTCTAGCAGCTTTTGCTCAATTTCTCAGGTAATCCTCATTCTCATAACTTCCTTGCTTCATTTGCTATTGAATGTCTGCAATATCATACCTATTTACTCATATTTTAGGTAGTTATGGGGATGATGAGGGTGGGTTTTCTTCTTGAACTCTAGGCTAGTTTTAGTAAGCATGTGGTTTGCATTTAGGTTCCCAAGTATTCTATATCGCTCTCTGTGTGTTTCTGACTGTTTTCATGTAGTTTTAGCTTGATAAATGGTTGGGTTTTAGATAGGGTGATGGTTCGACTTCCTCGAGCCTTTAGATCTTGAATCCAAACCCTATCGGGGTGTGAAATGGTTGATAGGGCATGAGCAAGTCTACCCCTTGCCTGAGCAGTCCCTAAATTAGAGAAAAATAGGGGTTGAAATTCCAACCTCCATTGTTGAGGGTCGAAGGTCTGCTAGGGAAGATGATGTCCGCTGTAGAGGGTCTTGACCGATATAGAGGAACTATCATAGTAGTCCTTTCCGCTATTGTGGACTCGCTACAGCGGACACTTAACTGCTGCAGCGGTCCGCTCAGGCAGTGAGCCTTTCCCTTGTTTTCTGTTTTTCTGCTCCCAACTTTTCCTTTCCTCCTTTGCTCCGATCACTTTCTAATGACTTCTTATTTTCTAAAGGTTTCATCAATATGTCTTTTTCTAGCGTCAATGACCATACCACTGACTACATCATGTTTGAAACAGACCAATGCCAATTTTAGCACAATGAGCAGGCCGCCAAGGATCTGATTCACAAACGGGCTTTCATCATGCAAGACGTGGCAGAGAAGGCGCTAGAATTTTATGCCTACCTTCAGGAGTTGGGGTGGGTCCCATTGGTGAAGGAGCTTTGTGAGGCGAACGAGGCATGGGTGAGGGTATTCTATGCCAACCTCCCTACCGTGGTTTGAAACCGCTTGGAGCCGATTGCCTATATCCCGGGGAGGTAAATTTTGTTGACTGAGGTGGCAATAAATAAAGCTCTGGATCTGCCAAATCCTCTGAAAAATGAGCTGAGGATCCGAGATGTGGATGGGAATAGGTGGTGGATGGTGGACACTTTGGTGGTGGAGGAGCACAAGGTCTTGACTAATTGGGGAATTACTCAGATTGGAATCCAGGGCACTCATTTTGTGGTGGAGGCCAGGAGGTGGTTGAACTTGGTATCTCGAAGGATCATCCATCCACCAATGTCACAAATGTGACTTATGCCTGTACACTAGTGGTGTCTTGTATTTTGAGCGGGGTGTAGGTGAACGTAGGGATGCAGATCCTAGAGGAGTGGAGGTACTTCTCCTCCAAGACCATCACTAACCTACCCTTTCCCTCTCTCATTATCCTGTTGTGCAAACGGGTCAGGGTGCACTAGGAGGTGAGGAATGTCATGGTGGCCTGTGATGTGCCTTTTGATCCTCTCAAGATGAAGGGAGCTTCGGGGAGGGGCAAGAAGAAGAGGAACACTGCTTTCGGTGACGGGGATGGCGGGGCTAGTGCTTCTAGGCCTGTGGGCCCTCTGGAGCAGATTGAGATGGAGATGGATTCCATGCGGGAGCTACTTGGAGGGTTGACTAGACCTCCATCTGCCAGCAAGCCTTCCAGTGCAACTGTTGCAAACTCAGAGGGGATGCATGGGGTGAGTGCTGCTTTGGCCTAGGCCCATGTAGAGTTTCGGGAGGATCTAGAGAAGGAGAAGAAGAAGCGGCGCTCCCGAGACAGGCTTTTGGTCCGTGTGTGGAAGGGGGTCAAGGCAGTCCTTAAACACCTCTCTCGTAGCACCAAGACACCTCAGGCGACCAGGATGGATATCCCAAAGTTCTCCTTCCTTAACGGGTTAGAGGAGGGAGCGACCAGTGATTCCAGTGGTGATAGTGATGAGGCCTCTAGTTAGGCAGGGCCATAGTGTTGCCCTCTCCCCTACTTCCCTCTTTAATAATCTGATTTAGGTGGCCCCCGTTTGAGGCTTGTAAGACAATTTTATTTTTCCAGGCTTATTTCAGATACTCCTTTTTTAATCCCTACTAGTTGTAATGGTGTCCGTTTGGTATCCTAAGACAATTTCTGTACTTGGCCCCTTTCTATTATATCAGTTGTTGTTTGTCTACTTTTGCGTTTGCTTGTTTTTCATTGCCTCCTTGTACTGTTGTTTGTCTCAAAATAGGGGATTTTTCTAGGTAGCCATCCTCTACAATGATATTTTTTTCATTGTAGTAAACCCGCCATGGCGGTCTATTACTCGCTGCAGCGAGCCCGCTACAATGAGGCATCCCTTGCTGCAGCGAGACTCACTAAGTTGAATATATGAAGGGGATTTTGTCCTTCCAATCAATCTTAGGTCAATTCCATCCACAAATTTATCCTGTATCTCCTACATTTCACATTGTCAAATATCAATTGGGCCCATCTAGATATCAATTAGAATCCTACAGATACCAATTGCACTAAACCCAGGCGACCAACATACTCGGACGGTACGATGGAAAAGAAATAAAGTGAAACTCCCTAGATGTCTTATAGATTCTCGAAAATTAGATGTGGATGTATACACACTAATCCGCAGAAGTCTACTCGATATTGATCTTGTACTTTTGAGACCAGTAACCTAGATACTCTAATACTAACTTAGAACGACTCAAATGGGCGAGTCGTGCAGGCACCTACATTGACTCTAGCTCGATAGGTGAACCCCTCTTTACCCAATGTTTAACATAACCCAATACTCAATAATTGTACAAATAAAATATTTCTAAAATTTAAAATAAATCATTTCCTGAACCATGACCTCCCCAAGATCTAGTCTAGACAGGTACAAGAGCTTTAAACAGAATACTGACAGAATAAAATGACACAACTTTGTTTGTAGAGAGAACACAGAAGCTGATGCTGAGTACTCCACACCATTCATAAAACTTCAAACCCACCACAACCTACACCTAAAAAGATGTAGCAAGATAGTATCAGTATACCACACATACTGATAGGCATAATCGGATGACTAAGATTAGTTCATGTAATAGTATATAATTAGTTCACCCAATTCTAACAACAATTCCGACATTATAATTATATCTTATCAAGTTCATCAATCAATTCATTAATTCATATAACTCAAACCTTATTCATATACCTGTACCCAAACTTTATCCATCCATCACATACCTCAATTATGTTTTTTCTATTTCGCTGCAGTGGACACTTAACCACTGAAGTAGTCTCGTGATAGCGGCAGTTCGCTCGCTACAACGATGCCCTACCTAGGCAGCAATCGTATTTCCCTGACCTATTCCCTTTCAAACTTGCCATTTAAACATTATGAACACTCCTTTATTCATACCCCAATTTTTTATTAATAAGTCCATTCCCGTCATTCAAGACCCTTTTTTTGACTCGACAACATTAATTAGTCCTTTTTCAATCTCTACCCCTTTACCTGTTCCCTAATATTATACCTAGATCAGCTATTTCCTAGTTAATCATTACCAACGTCAAATCAGTCATGCTACCTTTATATAACTCAAGGTGACCACATTGAACAAGCATTTAATCGCGACATTAAATAAATAAAGCAAGTATACAACAAGGAAAACATCAAACATACCACTGGAATTATTCCCTTAAAAAATAAGGGTACAAGCATTTACCTGCACCTCTCTAATTCCACGTTGTACCATTCAATATCAAAATTGCATCCTGCAGTACCATACCTGCATAATAGCATCATGTAACATCTCATCCTGTATCATATCATCATTGTATTTCTCACATCTTGCCCAAATAATATCGGCATATCATGTATCACCTCTATATGTCCGTTATTTGTCACTCGTATACATGCTTGTTCTGATTTCTGCCGCACAGCCATATGTATATCACCATACATGTATAATCTCTATTTCACAGTCATATCATCAGAGATATACCGGTCACGTGCCTCCTTCACGTCACTATACACACATGCCAGAGGGTCTTATGTCTACCCTTATAGTCATGACCTACAGGGGACTCTAGAAATCCATGTACTGTACACCCAGCCGTATGAACATCTCATCATACCTGTCTATGTACTCATATCCGTACCCCCAACTATATGAACATGTTTGTCATACCTGTCTGCGTACTCATCCATACTACTCGCCCAGATGCTCACCTCAGGCATGAGCCACTCATATCCAAGAATTCACGCACAGGCTTGATCGCACTAACCCGCTTGTCCAAATACTCATCTCAGACACGAGCCTCTCATCTCAACATAAGGATGACTCATTCTTCGATTTCAACATGCCACCTCATTTCCTCACTTGGTTATCATGAATTTCACCCATAGTTTCAGAAATCAGTAAATGACAGTTCAATTCAGTTAACGAAATTTTATTCAACAATACTAATTAATCCATACAATCTATAACACGATCATGGCTCGAGGCCACTTCATAATTAGTTGTTCATTACATTACCCTATTTCCCAAAAATGATTCAAAACGTGGTGTAAACTGGCCTGCTTTCTAGATTAGGCCTCGTTGTGACGGCAACACTGCCGCAACCGCATTCTCACTGCAGCGGCACTATAACTGTTGCAGTGGTACTTCTTAGGTTTCTCTTTTATTATTTCTTCGCAATTAGCTCACCTACTAAGCATATATATATATATNATATATATATTAACCGAACCTTATTTCCAAATTACCCCTTTTTCTTAGGAAACAATAATCGATTCAATGCAAAATCATAAGAATCATAAACACATAAACATTCAAAAATAAACTATTAACTCATACGAACGTGTGGACTATCTGTACGCCTACACCCATGACCATACCTTTATCCCTTATTTGGAGCATACCTTAGAAGTAGCCCTTATGATTTCCCAACTAAGACAGAATTCCAACAGTCTAAACCCAAGACTCTTCGTACCCACATAATCGCATATTACGAAAACTTTATCACCTCATTCATCCTTTCCCGATTACTTCCCTCTCGTATTTACTTACGGATTATAGTCTGGCTAGTGGTGATTAGCATGGTAACTTTCCTCTCACTTATCAATGGCATATTTATCACACACATATGATTTGTTAATCAAACTCTAACACATAGGTAAGCCATAGCCTAACTGGGCGCTGAGCTGTCGTCAAGAAGTCCCCAGTTGCATGCTTGCCTCAAATTTCGAGTTCTTGCGGAGAATTATCATGACGAAGCTTAAGTCCTTGACCTCTCTAGCCTCCTTATTTTCTTTCCTTATTAGATATCCTAACTTTAACTTTTGGGGCATTTTTTATTCACCAAACCTTGTGGAGATAGGTTTTTAAATCCCTACCTAAACAGAATTATGAGGTTTCTAGTTTGTATCACTTGTTGCAGTGAGGGCTCTTCCACTGCAGCGGTCTCATTACCGCGAAACTAGCCTACTACGGTAGCCCGACGACTGGGCCCACCTGATTTCAATTTATCTCATTCTAAATTTATCAATCACATAATCCCTCAATATGAGGACATAACTTAGACTTGCAAAAATTTTAAATTTTCCCACGTTTAGGTCGTTAGAGTGCTATAACGATCGGGCAGTTCGGTACAACCAGACTTGGAGGTGTTGCACAGTTCCACCGATGGAGATGTCTTTGTATAGACATTATTTTTATTTTGGATTTCTTAATTACTCCTCTTTAGAATTTTGTTAGGTAGATGTCCATTCGTACAATAACTTTTAGGTTCTGGGGATGTGTTACACCCCGTAATTTCTATCATTTAACAAATGCATGTGTATGTATGTTGAGAGTTTAGGAGTACGATGCATATGAGAAAGGGCTCGGGGGACGAATACACGAGCATTACATCGAGTGAGCAGGAGGTTGGGGCTAGAGGCTAGGCGCACTAAGTGCTGCGTTGGGCCAGCCAGCTTGGTGCTATGGGCGGCATGGCGTGCCCCCTAGGCCACCGACCCCCCACCTATATATATATATGTTCAAGTGTTGAATATTTTCATTCTAAACATTTCCCTCGGCTGAAGAAGAGAGAGTAGCGTGGTTTTATCCATTTTTGGTCAAATTACGTTGCTAGACTCCATCTAAATGCAAATTCATCTTGGGTAATGAGTCCTAGGCCTACAAGGAACATCCTTATGGAGTTATTTCTTAAAAATTCGCTCGAAGTACCAGAACTCCGCCGAGTAAAAGTTATCGGAATCACTTCTAATTGAGTCCTAAGTGACTGCAAGTGATGGGTAAGTATATCTACCTTCTAGACTCTCGAGAATTTATGAGTTTTCAACTGAATTAAACAAAGTTGAATTGGAGTCAATGTTCTTCGATAAATATTGTTATTTGACGATGCCTACTATTGAAATAGCCTTATTCTCTCAGCGTAAAGGCTACAATTGAGTGGAATTACTGGCTTCAAGTTGGAAACTATTCGGGTGAATGAAAGTCGGCATTCGAGGTGCGTTAAGGCTTATCCCTTCGGCAAGTTATTCTTGTCATATGTGATACGACCTATGCTTTTGAAAGTAGATGATGATCTTATATGTTGTGATTAGCTAATTCAAGTAGATAATACATATTTATGTTGTGGTTAGCTGCTATAAGACGTATTGAGACCATATTATAGTACCCCGATCGAGAAAGGGTACGATCAGTGCGACTAACGCTAGAAGCGTTATAGAGATTTCCCCAGTTCATTTATTTACGGTTTAGAATTATCCTAATGTTTTGCTTTCATTCCAACGCCTTAGAAGTTTATGGTTAGTTGTTGGGATGAATTAGTATGTTGGACAGCATAAGTGCATAGCCGGGTGATATAACTTTCAGTTTGACGCCTATATTGTCAGTAAAGCTCACCAGAGGCCGTTGGCGTACCTTGACACCTCTAGGGCTGGAATTTTGTTAGGATGGTCTTACCTTTGAGTTAGTGGAACCAGGGTTGCCTAGTAAACTGAGCGATAGCCCGCCATATGAGTGGAAACTATCAGTGACCGTTAGCTTCAGCTGACTCAATACTTGTTATACAGATCGCTCAGGGATCTACTCCAATTGTTGCACATCTGATGGACTAGTTGATACCCTAAGGAGGGAGCGTTATTAGTAATTAGATGTGGGGACAACGCCCCAGGCTACTCTTATAGGTATATGTTTCCATGAAGGGCTAGGTCCAGATACACCTTCCTACGAGGCTATGAATCACCCAGAGGAGCCATCTGAATTCTGGACAGACCAAGTTAGTGTCTAAGGGACTGGAAACATAGTACCACAACGTTACCTTCAGGCTAAATGTTATAGTGAGTTGCCTGTGGGAAGTTAGGGCTGACTGCTTAGAAGTATGTTCCACTAGTAGCTTCCTTACAGCTGTTCTAAGAGAAAGAACTAAATGGTTGGTCACCAGCAACCTTATAGTTCTCTTACAAGCTATCACTGTCCTAGTATGACCTTTAGACTATCTCTTAGGTCACCCGGTCCTTTTCCTTTTCCATCTAAGCCGATGGAGGGTGTGATCACTGCCAGGACCCTCCAATCAGGTGTAGGCACAAAGACTGTGCCTATTGGAAGCTATATAGACCAGTCTAGGAACAAGTAACAGTAGTGGTCACAAGTAGGCCTAAGGGGCTAGATACTTTTTGAATGACTAGGTTTGTGGATTGTAACATAGTGTCCCTAGTTGGGGTAGATCGTGTTTTGTACTGCCTCTTACCTTGAATAGCTAAGAGGTTGCTAGTTGTATGAACTACTTTCGAAGCTATAAACTGCTTACAGAGTTATGATGCTACTAATGCTTACAGAGCTGTAGATTTCTTATGCAACTATGATGTTGTATTGCTTACGGAGCTACTGAATTGCCTACGAGGCTATATATTATATGTAAGGACTAGAGTAGAGCCTATGGGGCCATATTAAAGTCTATTAACTTATGGACTTATTCTATGACGCAGCGGCATTACAGACCCTTCAAAGAGCCTCGTGTTCTTGGGGTACAATCACAAGGGAAAAAAGGCCCAAACTCAGTTACAGGAGCCCAGAAGGTTCCGGTATAGTCTCAAGAGACTAGGTAGTGATTTACTAGATGCAAGTTATGGATAAGAAAGCTAACAGGTTAAATTCTGTCCCCTCCTGCTATTCACTTTCAATTCTTTATCAGCTTTTATTACTACCTTACATATTCGGTACATATTATACTGATGCCCAACTATGGGGCGTTGCATACTTGCCTGCAGGTTTGGACAGACAAATTGCGGGATCTACTAGAAGCTATTCAAAGTCAGCAGATTTGCCAGCTCCTTTCATTTGGAGTTGCCAAGTTGTAGAGGCTTATCTTTCCTTTATTTGTATAGAATTTGGGTAGGCCAAGGCCCTTTCCTGACCAATATTTTCACTCTTAGAGGCTTGCAGACCACAGTCTTCAGTTAGTTGGTTGTTGTTGGCCATATGGGGCCTATGTATGTCTTATTTTACGTGTTTAGATAGTTAGTTAGCAACCTTGTTGGTTATAGTATAAATATGACTGCCTTTTTTCTTCCTGTTATAACTAGACAACATGGTGGTCTTGTCGGCTCGTATAGGATCCCTTTTTTGTCCTATTTGTTAGGTTAGCTATTTTCTTTTACAGGTTGTTATGGGGCCTTGTTGGCCCGAGATTGTATTTACAGCTGAGATATAGCAGTTCATTTTCTTGATTTTGAGTCGTTGGTAAGCACCAGAGGTGTGTATGGCCAGTTAGGTCAGCCCTGATCTCAGTGTGGCATTAAGTTCCAGTCATGCCTCCTAAGGTGAGGCGTGAAAAACTTAGTATCAGAGCAATGTCGTATCATAGGTAGTATGCAAGTCGTGTCTAGTAGAGTCTTGTTTATAAATGTGTTGTGCACCATAAAGCGGGTAAGTCAAGGAAAACTGAACCAGGCATGCTACATCAGTCAAGAGGAAGAGTTAAACTTAGTAGGAGATATGTATTAGTAGCCTAGGGTCGTCAGAAGTCCTATTCCGATACCCAACGTAGAGACTTGGAGTTTAATATTGATGATTGGGTATTTCTCAAGGTTTCTACTATGAAGGGCGTGATGAGATCTGGCAAGAAGGGCAAGCTTAGCCCTAGGTTCATTGGCCCATATTGGATCCTCCAAAGGATAGGCCGAGTGGCATATGAGTTAGAACTTCATGTAGAGCTAGAATTTGTTCATCCAGTCTTTCACATGTCAATGCTACGAAAATATATAGGAGACCTGTCTTGGGTTGTTCCATTTGAGTATGTTGAAGTTACTGAAGAGTTTTCCTATGAAGAGACTCCGGTTTCTATATTAGATCAACAGGTTTGCAGATTGAGAACTAAGGATGTAGCATCCGTTAAAGTCCTATGGAAAAATAGAAATGTAGAAGAGATGACTTGGAAAGCTGAGGACGACATGAGGTCTAGATATCCTCACTTATTCCAGACCTAACTCAGATTATGTAGTTGAGATAAGATTGTTGTTAAGTTATTACTTTATAACTTATATTATTAGTACTATTCAGTTGTTCGCTTCTATGTTGTGGAGCAGTCATTTATAGAGCCCTGTGAGACGCTTATGTTGGACTTTTCTACGTTTTAGGTTTCCAGATAGTCCATATTATAGAGGAGACTCTACTGAAATTTTTCTAGAAGTAGTTAAAGAAGTTGAGTCTTTTAAGCCTAAAGATTACATTCGAGGACGAATGTTCCTAAGGATGATCATGTTACACCCCGTAGTTTCTATCATTTAATAGACGATGTGCATACGTATGTTGAGAGTTACGAGTACGACACATGCGAGAAAGGGCTTGGGGGACAAATAATACGAGCATCGAATTGAGCGAGTAGGAGGTCGTGATGTCGCCAAAATTACACCTCGTAATGAGATATAAAGTGGTCAATGTCAAATATAGAACCCAACCAGGGTTGGGGTCGAATCCCACGAGGAACATAACGAGAACTTTAGTTAATGCGTTTAGTTAATACTATTGGCTAACTTATTTCCTAGGGGGGAAAGATTTGAAACACAAAATAATAAAAAGCAGTAGAGAATAATGAATTGATCCTTGATTAAATTGGATTGTATTCAATAAGTGAGTTGACTAGGATTATATTCCCCAATGACTATAACCACAAGGTATTTTATACTAGTGATCTATTTCCGGTATTTAGCATACAATATTGGTAAGTTAACTTTACCCAAATGATTGGTCCCCATTTAGATGATTATCACCATGCAACTTGATCCATATGCGGATGTATACTT
This sequence comes from Datura stramonium, assembly GCA_018107945.1. Lineage (NCBI taxonomy): Eukaryota > Viridiplantae > Streptophyta > Magnoliopsida > Solanales > Solanaceae > Datura > Datura stramonium. The sequence goes on along the minus strand of JACEIK010001601.1, from coordinate 170,349 downwards.
ACTTAACCCTTACCCTTAATATCGGATTAGCTATTCCCCGACAAGGTCAAACTATTAGATGAGAGTTAATAGCCTCAAATCTCATTGTTAATCTCTTTTCCCATTCATTACTCTCTTGATACTAGTGAGTAAGAAGAAAGCAAATTCTAACGATTGCAACTAGATTAAGAACAATTAAAATGAAGGGAAAAATAATATATGCATAAAATCCGTTCAAGATTCACTAAGTATTTTTACTTATGTTTGTTAATTCATCATTGTCACGCCCCGCCCTGGGTATGACTGGCACCTGGTGCCCTAGAGGGGGCCTGGACTACTAACTGGTGGGCCTAGGCACATCTGGTGCCTGGCTAGCTATCTCAGGTTCTTGAAACAAAGGGCTATATAACGGCTGTAAACACAGCTCTGGCCAACTTCATTCGATAGCCACTTGCGAAAGCATCAACAGCTAACCAGAAACATTCTAATATCAAGGAACCTATGTGGGCCGACAAGGCCACCATGCTGTCTAGTCATCTGAAACTTAACAAGAATACGTAAGGCTACGTGACCGTGAAGTCACCACTACTGTCAAACATATTTACACAGCCAACATAAATAGAAATACTAAACAGCTATAACAAACTGCACGGCCTCACACGACCGGCTCAGCGACCACGGAGATAATATATACAATCACCAAGCCTCTATGAGTAACAATAAAAATGATCGGGACAGGGCCCCGATACCACCCATCTTGTACATCAAAGGAAAAGAGCTACACCTCTGGAAATCAAACTCCGGATGACAGGGCTGATGACTCTATAGGCGGCTAGAATCACGAGGGGATGCTCCTCGTCTATGAGTACCTGCGAACCCAATGTGCAGCCCCACTGGGCGTCGGTACATTGTGTTGAGTATGCAGCGAAATAATACAACCGAATATAATAACATAACTAGCAAATCTGTATAGCAGGAGATAACTGAATCTGAAGAAGCTGGTATGAACTGAATCATGCTTTTTGTACTGATAAAGGCGGAGCGTACCCTATAGACAGAACGGCCTCTTTAGTCTAGTAGCTAGTATATAGCACATAAATAGATATACAAGTAGCAAGCAGAGCCAATACCAACCCCATCTCGCCGGATGGTGCCAAGCAAGCAACAATCTATATACCCCTACCCGGGTCAAAACCAACCAAAAATAAGTCACTCCACTCATCTGCTCACTAGGAGCTCCTCTACCGGCCCCTGGGTCTCCGGCTCGGGCCTTAGCCTCAGATATAAGTAACTGTGTATGAGTACAGAGAGGACTCCTGTACGATTAATGCGCAGCTGAATGGGGTCTGGTTCCCCGGAACACTCCAACAGGGCTACCTGGAAACAGAGACTGTACCTATTCCCTGGAAAACTCAGGAAGAATATCTATACTGGACAGTACCACCTGGACACATACTCAACAGGGTTGTCGGTCTTGTAGTCTTGGTCAATGATATGGGGAAAGCTTCATCCCATCTTCGTCCAAGCTGGGAACGGCATACCACCTTGGAGTGATGTAAACCCACCCGCTCAGTAGGCGACGTTACCAACCCAGGGGCAGTGAGGCGCTCAATAAGGAGACTCCGCCCACATAGCCAAATCTCAACAAACAAATAGCACATATAAATAGCAAGCATGTATAACTGAAAAGACTATCTGAAATCTGATTTCTTATTCTGTCTCTTTCTGTATTATACTGATTCTTTACTGATTATACTGATTATGAAATCTTTCTTTAACTGTTGGCTAATCTGTAGCCAGGATACTATTTGTCTGAATAGCTGTCTGTAGCCAATATCTCATACTGCGAATGGCTAGATGCAGCATAAAGCTGTCTTGTCTATCTGATTTCACTTTACCTTTATTCTGAAAATCTGTTTCTTTTTATTCTACAACATGCTTGCTAATCATACAGTAGGCTATACTAAATCTGGAATGCTAACTTTCCATTTGGCGTATGCTTTTCTATTTTTCGAGCTGAATACAATACGACAACACAACCTAGATTACTAAATTTACTCAACACTCAGCATTCAACTCTGAGAATTCAATTACAGGTTACTATGATTTATACGACTAAAACCTCTAACTTTCCGAGGAAACTATTTTACATACCTTAACCTCGAGTTATCCGACTGTTGGACGAGGCTCGGTCAGTACTCTCGCTATTTCTCCCAACTGCATTCATATATACATCCATTAGTACTAAATATGACATTATTCTGAAGGACGATGTCACTTTCGATATAATTATGGCTAAACTTGGGCTTATCGAGACCGGTCGAAAACTTTGCTATTTTCAGAGGTCAGAAGGGAGAGTATTCACTTTACGGCTAGGAGCACGCGGAGCACTAGTTTGGAGCAATTCTACTTACCTTAGTCGGTAGCTCGACGATTCATTGGCCGTATTTCGCGAAACAAAATCCGTAAAAATGCTCTCTGCTGCTAACTACCTCGGTACCTGTAGGATTAATTTGGATTTGGACTACGTTTGGCAGCGTAATCGGACGATAATTTCTTACCCTCTTCGTCTTCTCTCTGTTTGCTGCGTTTTCTGGAAGTAATATAATGTTTAAATGATCAATTAAACCGAAGTGGGGCTTATATATAATAGACACTATAAATCGCACTTAGGGAATGCGATTTATAAGTCGCATTCCTGGAATGCGATTTATAAGTCGCATTTTTGCCTTGCGACACGCCGACTTGGCGCTTGTCCGATCTTTCCCCGGGCCTTTTTATAGCATGTATGGCTTTCAAATACTCTTAACCAACACGCGAATAGGCCATCTATGTGTCAGAATTTATGGGTGTAACATTCTCTCCCCCTTAAGAACATTCTACCTCGAATAAAACTGCTATCTAGAGGACTTCTCCAACTTAGCTATCCAACTTATTACTTAGGAAAATTTCGGCAGAGCTTTCCCCTGTAATATGGACTATCAAAAACCTAAAATGCGGAAAAGTCAATACGGAGTGCGCACACAATACTATAAGATTCATGATAGCTAAACATCAGGGTGGGAGGATGATATCTTTTGCACTATTGCACACACCATTCCACATTACCTCTCTGTTTCTCATTTTATACATATACAACCATGGTGGGTACTGCATAAGTAATAATACAGACATACTGTGTCGCCTGACTAGGCCTGGAATAAGTGAGGATATCTAGCTTTCATGTCTTCCTCCGTCTCCCACATCATTTCCTCTCGGTTCCTGTTACGCCACAGCCACTTTAACAGATGCAATATCTTTAGTTCTCAATCTGCGAATCTGTTTGTCTGGGATAGCTACTGGAACCTCTTCGTAGGCCAGCTGCTTTACGTAACACGGATATCTGGTGGGGCCTTTATGGACGGGTCTCCTATGCATTTCCTCGGCATAGATACATGAAAGACCGGATGAACGGATTCTAGCGGGATAAGGTTCAACTCGCGCCACTTGGCCTGTTAACTCGGCAGATACAGTAAGGCCCAGCAAATCTTGGACGTGAGCTTACCTTTCTTGCCAAATCTCATCATCCCTTTCATCGGTGATACTTTCAAAAATGCCCCGTCATTCACATCGAATTCCAGTTCTGTTGCCGCACATCTGCATATGATTTCTGGTGGCTCTGTGCAGTCAGTGACATTCTCTAATAAGCTTTACCTTCTCTTCTATTTGTTGAACAATGTTTGGCCCAATCAACGGCGGTTCTCCTACTTCAAACCAACCAATAAAGGATCTGCATTTTCCTTGTATAATGCCTCGAAGAGACGCCATCTGGATAGCTGAGTGATAGCTATTATTATAAGCAAACTCGATTAGGGGCAATTGCTCATCCCAGCTACCACCAAATCTAGCACACGCTTGCAACAAGTCTTCGAGCGTCTGAATGGTGCGTTCGGCTTGTCCATCTGTCTGAGGGTGGAATGCTGTACTCAAGTTAATTTGTGTACCCAGACCTCTCTGAAACAACTGCCAAAATCTAGCTGTAAATTTTTCTCCTCTGTTTGAAATAATAGATGCTAGACTCCGTGCAATCTGACTATTTCTCTGATATACAACTCAACGTAAATCTTCGACCGAGAAGGTAGTTTCCACTGACAGGAAATGAGCTGATTTTGTCAATCTATCTACTATCACCCATATAGAATCGTGTCTATGTCTGGTACGGGGTAATCCTGCAACAAAATCCATATTCACTGCTTCCCATTTTCAGAGAGGCACAACTATGTCCTGAGTTAACCCGCCTGGTTTCTGATGTTCTGCTTTCACCTGTTGGCAGTTAGGACACTGGGCTACAAATCAGCAATTTCTCTTTTCATACATGGCCACCAGTAGCTGGTCCGCGGGCGTAATGTACCTCGTTCATAATCTGCTGGCGGAGCTGGAAATATCTAGAAACACAGAGGCGGCCTTTACATAACAGCACTTCGTCCTCAGTTATCTGAAAATCTGGTGCTTTACCTTGCTGAATTCTGTCCTTAAGTTGGACCAAGTCAAGGTCCTCATATTGCCGTTCCTTTACCTCCACAACTAATGACGACACGCGGTGTTATGAATTACCGCTCTCATGTCCTTCATTTCTGTCATACGAATGGCTAAATTGACCAATTGGGGTATTTCTCTGGATAGACCCCGTTGTTCGGCTACAAGTACGCCAAACTACTAACGGATTTGTAGCTAAGGGAGTTTGCTGCTTCATTTTCTCTTCTTGGCCCGACACAACATATTCATATTTAGAGCTTGGCATATAATTGTAGGTCATACTGGCTTATCACGCCGGAGAAACCGACAGGTAATTTATCAGTATAGCTAGAGCTTATCTGGCCTTATGGTCGCATGCTAGGGCTACACTTGTTGCTGGGATAACCTGGGCGACCGTCTGTGCACCTTGTGCCTTTATCTGATCGAGAGGGTCACGTGTGATCATGATCTCAGCCAGTCTGGCTGCATAACCTTGAATAACTGAATAGCTGGGTTGAATGACCCAAATGTGGCAGTAGTCTAACAATGCCCTAAATGTTCTACTCGAGCATCTATAGCTCATGCATAACTGCGGAGTTGTAGGCATCTAACTGCTTTGTTATTCTCTTGAACAAGCGTAAAGCTGGGCTTAATCAGACTTACTCCCAGGCGATCAATATCCGGATCTTCACGGGGAGTCTACTGATCTCTTGATCTTAGCCAACACTCATAGCACAGCAGTACCACCAATTTCTTACGCCTTGTGCATATCACTTGGATTTATACTGCTATTCTGAGAATTCTTGGTCTTATGAGCTATTATGTAAAGACTGGCCTTCTGTTGGGAGCTCACGAATGCGAATATCTTATGAGAACCAGGCGAGGCACTAGTCATCTTACTACTGATGTGGACCCTTTCTTGGGGTACCCATGAGCTTATCTGAAATTTGGTATGGCTGGCTGACTTGCGAGGTGTTTCACGTAATAACTGCTAGGTAGACTAAGACCTACTCTAACCTACAAGACTGGAAAAACAATGTATGGACACTTAACATACTGGAACAATTCTGGTATTGCTAATCTCTGAAGTATGCCTATTCGGTCTCTAATTCTGGTTACGGCACATGCGATATGTTACTGATCTTTAGGGGCCTTCCTGCTAATACAGGTGCCAGCTGGTCATCAGACCGACCTTTGTGCCCTTATCATCTAACCACCTAATTCAGGATACTAACTCCTGTAAGCTTCTGAAGCCTAGATCTGGCAACAAACATAAGTCCGTTAACTCCAATAAGCGAGAACTAAGATAGTTTCTATAACTTCATACGTAAGTCACATAACCTGCCTCCTCTTCTCTTTTCTCTTTTTTTCTTCTCTTTTCTCTCTCTTTCTCTTTTTTTTTTTTTGGCAAGGGGTCCTGCAGTGCAATCTGTATATGCTTCCTAGCCTCATCCAGCATCTGTGTAGTTGTAACTAATATTGGCAGCTCTCTAACCTTAATATTATCTGCGTATATATATAAATCAATAACTACGTACAGCCATACTAATTCTGTAGTGATACGTAATCTCTGACATGCTTTGCTAAATTCCATACTGTACAGGATCTACCGCTTCTACGGTCTAATGATATCTCCTAACCTCTCTTAGCATTTCATTGGATTTTTCATCCCCTTCTGGAAGCAACAAGCATATACACTTTAGTTATTATGTATTTGTTTGAAATTCTGCCACTCTTGCAGTAATGGGGTCAACATTTGAATCTTTGTGGCCTTACTTGACATTATGTGAGGCCACTTGATGCATGCGCTGGGTCTTATCTCTGGTATACCAGATTAAGTCGCTGTGCTCGGTAATTTCTTACTTCTCCATAAGCGGACATACTGCGGCATTCACAGACCGCATTCTTACTATCTCTTAACTGTCGGTCGAGGCTTAGTCGCCCAACACGATATTCTATCAATTTGAGGTGATTCTTTCCCCACAAAATCTAGTATTCTTGCTTTCTCCCCTTATCTTGCTTAAGCTGAATTCTGAGTTAATTTTTGCCTTTATTGTTAATAGGTTACTGGTCAAGTCTCAGCTCATACTTTTTCTGGCTTACAGTCAGTCCCATCTGATTCACATGACCTCACCTTTCGATATCACAACTGAATCATAACTATAATCACTTGCAGGTACATCTTGCTGTCTGTTATATATGGCGGACTTGGCTTCTTTGACTCGAACTTGACTATTACTAGGCATTCATCAACGACAGGTCTTTTACATCTGCTTCGAGTAAGCTAGCAGTCTTACCTGCTCTTCTGGCTTATTACCATGCGGGTCTGCATAACACGTAATCATAGAGGCTCTTCATGCTCTCTAACACTTCTTGGAATTAATCAATCTATCATCACTTACTGCTTGTTTTTGGGCAACCTCACCTCCAAATTCTTATGCCCCTTCACTATTACTAGAATCAAATCAAAAGGGTGAATAGCCTCCCTTTTCTTTGCAACTAAACGGAAACATAAAAAAACTGTACTACATCTGAAAAAAATGGATATGGGAATCACTGCATTTCCGCTCTTTCTCATACACATCTGATAGTCTGACCTTGTACGCAATCTTAATCAGATCTTATATAGCTAATAAATAAATCAACTCGTATATACATTATACTTCTGACTTCCTAGTCTGGCGTTATCAACGTTACTGGGAATAGTACCGATAAAGGTATCCACGGCTGGGAGGTCTACGGTACCTCCTCCTAACTTGTAACTATCTTGTAACTGGCTGATGCCCTCTTCTGTTGCTATATCTGATCTTCTGCCTGTGATAGGGTATTTGCTGATCTGTCTTTGTATCTATAATCCAAAGAATATGGTAAGTTTTTAGGGACTCAACCCTATACTGTACCGCTCTAAACCACGTGACTGAGAAGGAAGAGTAACCATCTATCATGCCTCGCAGCCTCCTGCCTATAGTATGTGGTGCACAACACATCCATAGATAAGATTCTACTTAGCACGGCTTGCAGACTCCCTGGGATACAACCTGCTCTGATACCAAGTTTTGTCACGCCCCGCCGTGGGGGTATGAATGGCACACAGTGCCTAAGAGACCTGGACTACTAAGCGGTGGGCCTAGGCACATCTGGTGCCTGGCTAGCTCTATCTCAAGTTCCTGGAAACAAAGGGCTATATAACGGCTGTAAGCCGCCTCCGGCCAACTGGGCCGATAGCCGCAATGAAAGCATCAACGGCTAACCCAGAAACATTCTAATATCAAGGAACCTATGCGGGCGACAAGGCCACCATGCTGTCTAGTCATCTGAAACTTAACAAAAGAATACTGTAAGGCTACGTGACCGGAAAGGTCACCACTACTGTCAAACTATGGCCCCACACGACCAACATAAAAACAGAAATACTAAACAGCTATAACAAACTGCACGGCCTCACGGCCGGCTCAACTGACCACGAGGAGATAATATATATACAATCCGCAAGCCTCTATGAGGTAACAATAGAAATGATGGGACAGGGCCCCGACCTACCCATACTGTACATCAAAAAGGAAAAGAGCTACACCTCTGGAAATCAAACTCTGGATGACAGGAGCTGACACTCTATAGTACATTTGGAATCACGAGGATCGCCTCCTCGTCTATTAATACCTGCAGGCAAGTAATGCAGCGCCCACTGGGCATCAGTACCACTGGTACTCAGTATGCAAGAAACAACTGAAATAACTTGTGATAATGGTGTAACCCCCAACAGAAATTTGTAGCAGAGAAGGCTGCTTGAATCTGAGAAAGCTGGTATGAACTGAATCATGCTTTCTGTGCGTAAGCAGGCGTACCTGCAAGCGCGATGGCCTCTTTGTCTAGTAGCTTGTATATAGCACATAAATAGATATACAAGTGGCAAGAAAGAGGCCAATCTTAGCCCCGCAAGCGGATGGCGCCAAGCAAACAACCAATCTATATACCCCTACCGGGTTCAAAACCAACCAAAATAGTCCTCCTCATGCTCACTCTGAGGCTCCTCTAAGCCCCCTAAGTCTCCGGCTCGGGCCTTGGCCTCCGATATAAGTAACCGTGTCTGAGTCCGGAGAACTCCTGTACAGTGTCTGCAACAGATAGGGTCTGGTTCCCCGGAACACTCAACAGGGTACCTGAAATAGAGACTGTACCTATTCCTGGAACAACTCAGCAGGGAAGAATATACGTAGCGGACGGTACCACGGACACATACTCAACGGGGTTGTCAGTACTGCTAGTGCTGATCAGACTGTTAATAAGGGAAAGCTTCATCCCTTCTTCGTCCAAGCACCCAGGGACGGCATGCCACCCCTTGGAGTGACGTAAACCCACCCGCTCAGTGGGCGATACGATTACCAACCCAGGGGCGGCGAGGACGCTCAATAAGGGGCCCTCACGCCACATCAAGTCTCAACAAACAAATAGCACATATAAATAGCAAGCATGTATAACTGAAAAGACTTATCTGAAATCTGATTTCTTATTCTGTCTCTTTCTGTATTATACTGATTCTTTACTGATTATACTGATTCCTGAAATCTTTCTTTAGCTGTTGGCTGTGCGCGCCGGGATACTATTTGTCGAGATGGCTAATGCGCCCAGCCAATATCTCATGTCTGAATGGCTAGTCTGTAGCCATAAAACTGTCTTTGTCTATCTGATTTCACTTTACTAAATTTATTCTGAAAATCTGTTTCTTTTTATTCTACAACATGCTTGCTAATCATACGATTAGGCTATACTAAATCTGGAATGCTAACTTTCCATTTGGCGCATGCTTTATTTTTCGAGCTGAATACAATACGACAACGCAACCTAGATTTACTAAACTTACTCAACACTCAGCATTCAACTCCGAGAATTCAATTATGGAGTTTACTATGATTTATACGACTAAAACCTCTAACTTTCCGAGGAAACTGTTTTACATACCTTAACCTCGAGTTATCCATTGCCGGACGAGGCTCGGTCAGTACTTTCCCGCTATTTCTCCCAAGCGCATTCATTTATACGTCCATTAGTACTAAATACGACATTACTTTGAAGGACGACGTCACTTTCCATATAATTATGGCCTAAACTTAGGCTTATCGAAAAGACGGTCGAAAACTTTATTTTCAGAGGTCAGAAGGTTGAAGTATTCACTTTACGGCTAGGAGCACATAGACACTAGTTTGGAGCAATTCTACTTACCTTAGGTCGGTGGCTCGACCGATTAGGTCGCTGTATTTACATGAAACAAAATCTGTAGGAATGCTCGCTGCTGCTAAAACCTCGGTACCTGAGGTTAATTTGGATTTGGACTATGTTTGGCAGTGTAATCGGACGATAATTTCTTACCCTCTTCGTCTTCTCTCTGTTCGCTGCATTTTAAGGTAATATAATGTTTAAATGATCAATTAAACCGAAGTGGGGCTTATATATAATAGACATAAATTGCACTCAGGGAATGCGATTTTATAGATCGCATTCCTGGAATGCGATTTTATAAGTCGCTTGTGGCCTTGCGACGCGCCGACTTGGCGCTTGTCCGATCTTTCCCGAGCCTTTTAATAGCATGTATGGCTTTCAAGCCTCTTAACCAACACACAAATAGGCCATCTATGTGCCGGGGAATTTACGAGTGTAACAATCATGGTTCCCACAATACTAGCTAGCAGGTTTAGCTACTCATGCTTTAAGAATTACAATTATAAATTAGAGAAGAAATCATAATTGCAACTTACAATGATTTGTAGAAGAAACCACTCATATTGAATAAATCAGCAAGAACCCAAAACAATACTCCAGCGTTGTTTGAATTCCAAAAAATCAAGAACGAAATTACAAAACTTGTTTCTTGAACCTTAATGGTAATCAACAACTCCCCAAAAATATGCATTCAATGGTGTAGATAAAATAGTGTCGTAAAAATAAACCTACATAAAGTATTTATAGTCTTAAATAAAACCTTGCCTAAATAAAAATGGAATACAAGTCGGCAGTGGCAGCTTGAGCCGGGTAACGACTCATTAGGTCTCTGAAGAGTCATGGCGGTGTTAATCGCTGCGTGCTTAGCAGACTGCTCCTTGAGGACAAAGGGGTCACCTAACCACTTGTAAGTCACAACACGATTCGTTAGGTCCCTTGTGGCTTCTAATCCTCAAATCATCTAGTGTTGGTGACGGTTACTCTTGGCTTCTCACGAGGAGTCGTCAAGTCTCCCCCATGACTTGTTAAGTCTTTCATTGCATTCCCAGGTAATTTTTTCATCATTTCTTCTCTCAGTCCTCACGACCCTCCGCGATGACTCGTGGCCTATCTTAATAGTCGTTCCTTCGACTCATGGTCACCACTGGTTTATTGAACTTCATATTTTTTTTTTAAATCTTATAATTTCTAGAAATGATGAGTCGTTAATAGGGACGATGACTCATTACCTGATTGACAGTCCACACTCGGTCTAATGTTTTCCTTATTTCGCCCATTTCACAATCCGAACCTGTTTTCCTGCAACACTCAACAAAGAACACAATATATCTATATAAACATACCTAGAGTTTGCATATTTTCTTAGTTTTAGGCATCGAAAGTGCCATAAAATCACGGCACATCAACACCCTTAACTTAAAACTTTTGCATGTCCTCAGGCAAAAACAAATAAAATAAAACTAACCTGATGCTTCAATCAAAAGAAATATAGGAAACCTTCAGCAGTCACAACTCTTAGCAGAATCAAATAAAATTTTCTAACCCCTCCTCTAACATCAAAATCCAAATCATAGTGCGTATGCAAAAAATTTCATCCATGACACAAAGGAATCGAGAATGGAATTACACTATCACTTGCAACCATGCATACAATCCTAAAACAACACGACCAAGAAAATTTGCAGATGATGTTGTTGACCATATGCCCTCAAAACAAAGAAGTCCCACACACACTTATGTATGATTATGATGATTTTTATCTTGGGACTAGGTAAGAACTTACTCACGCTCCCAAAGAAATTCTAACTGTGCACATACAATACCATAAGCTTTTCTTTACTTTCAATACCTTGATTTTCAGATGGTTGAACTAGGATCACTATAGGATTTTTTCAGCTTGTAATGTAGGCTCGGGGTTGGGTATGATAGATTATGGGAATAGTGACTTAGCCCTCCTTGGCACTACTCTAACTTTTGGCTCCCTTTAACCTCTTTTCGTGTGTGTTTCCCTTTTTCCTTGCTTTCTTCTTCTCTTACTTTCTTTTGCAACTACGGGTGCGGTTTCTTTTTTCAAGAATTTATTTTCTTATTTCTCGCTTTCATTTTTTCTTTTTTCTCTTTTTTTTCTATTTTTTATTACTTCAATTTCAGACTTTATTATGCACACCGCACACCCACTTTTCGTTTGCATTACTCAATTATTTTCCACCCTACTCTTCTTATTCAAACCTATAATAACCACCCTCAACTTAGGAAATTTGCCTGAGTTAAGGTTCCACGAGTGTCAAGGAAGGAACAGGGCCGAAACAAGTTCATTATAATCAAAGTAGGAAGGCTGAAAAAAGAAAGGCATAAATTTAATCAAAATTGGGATCCAAGGGATATTTATTTCCATTTGGTAATTCTTTTAAGGATAAAGTGGACTATTCATCAAAAGAAACATCTGTGATTCTTTCCCATTTCCTTCCTATACCTCGGTATGACTGACCAGGAAAGTTCTAGATTGATTGATTGAGCAAATTGTGGTTAGAGTCTTAACAAAATTCTAGCAAGAGGTAGTCAATAGGCTGAAAAGCTGAGATTACCCACTTCCCGAGATTATTTACACTTATTAAACTTACAAGATGACCTGGCATGTCCCGATCTAGTTAGTATTTCATCTACCCCGCACCTCTAGTATTTCACACCCATATTGACAACTTGGCGATCTTTCTATTTTACTTTAATAAATCAGCAATACAAATTCTCTGAAAATTTCAACTCCCCCCAATTTTTATGTATTAAATCTATGTGGTGCAAACTAATATCAATTTCTCAATCGACACTTGAAATTATCATTCCTTTGTCCTCGTGGTCGACCCCAACACTCATCGGGTTACTTGTTTTGATACTTCGGCCATGTATGGTATTCTTTGCATTAAGGAATATATTTTGGATGTTATAATATAGCCGGCACTCAGATACTAGTGATCCTAGCGAACGCTTGGACTGGCTTAATACTAGCTCAGATACAAGAAAATAATGTGGAATCTATAATTGTGAGAGCTCAATATAATAAAATAAAATTTATTAACTGTAACTACAATCAATGTTAAAAAGTCACATTTAAGATGCAACTTCTAACTAATCTATAAAGCCTCTGATGTCTGACTGGTAGGTACCACGATAAAGCTCCCACTGATTACTTAAGCTCTATTAAAAATAGAACTAAAACTAGAGTAGGCTTGGGACTCTCTAGATGTAGCACAGTAGAACTAACTATATGCCTTACTCACACAATGCACGGGCCAACATCATCACTTCTACCAACTGCTAGTTCAGGTACAATCACACAATGGTAAACACGTTCACAGTATTAATGTCCTACTAGATTCACAAATGTCATGCTTGTCTACTTAGCATGCACACATACAAAAAATTTAGGAAGGGTATCATATTATCACTTAAAATAAATCCATGTTGTGTTGCCTAGGTTCACCTATTTTCCTTTCGGTGAAACAAAATAAAACACAAAAACCTAAACATATTTGGTTTCTACTAAATGAGGAACACCCGAGGAAAAGATATACGGCAAGAAAAACCCTCGGGTTATGTTCAGCAAAAATACAGGTATCTCCCACCAACCACATCAAGAAAAACATGTGGCATCCTCGAAGCATATGGAAAATAAAACATGGGAATAGGGAACATACCTGTGCAACCAAGACACTTGTGGCCTGGTCGGTGGAGGGCGCAGATGCACCCTCAAACTCCTCTCCTGTGACACTGGGATTAACCGGTGCTGATCTTGGGCATAATTGCGTGCCCAAGTGTTATTTTATAACTTAGTTTAGTCATGTTTGTCTATTTATGCATTTATATTCTCATGTGATTTTATGTAAATTCGGATATATACTAACCAACATGATTAGTCCTTGTTTTTTGTAGGTTTAAAAATGCATTTGAGGAATTTATTTATAATGGGTGAAGTGGAGGAATGGAATCGGAAGCAAAACGCAAAAGTCGGCAAGGAAACGTGCAAAACAGGCCACTTGCGGGACAGCATCGTGCCACGCTAGGCACAGCTGCGCGAAAGGGGCCGTGTCACGCCAGCCATCGCGCTGCACAAGCAGCGTGCCACGCTAGCCATCGCGACAAGTTTCTGTCGAGGCTCAGGCACCATAGGTGATTTCCGGTGTGTTGGCCGCGATATCTCAGGTGTCCACGGAGGTAATTGGCGCGACCACCTCAGGATGCCACGTAGCCATTCCATGACAGGCAAGAAATTGCAAATTTCCTATTTACTATAAATAGGACCTTAGCTTCTAAAATCATTTTGTCTGAAATATTTTCTTAAAACCGTAACAGGAGCGGAGGAGAAGTGAAGAACTCACCTAGGGTTCACCAAATTTACCTTCTCTTTTATCTATTCTTGTAAGTACATCACTTTACTTATGTTTGTAAGTATTTTTACGAACATGAGGGGCTAAAACCCTTCCTCTAGGGTTGAGGCTAGGTGATCTGATTGTAATTGCATGAATTTGTTTTGAGTTATGTTGATTAATTGTTGTTTTTTATTACATTCTACATTATGGTTGTTTCACGCTTGATCACCATGAAAACAAATGCGCTAAGCTTAGGCAAAAGCTCGAAAGGGCAACCTAGGCAAGAACAAACAATTGTAAGGAGCAAGTTCTTATCTTTCGATATGATTCGCAGTTAGGATAGAAATTATACCTAATTTGCCTTGCTTGGTTGATAAAACGGAATGATAGCGAGACACTGACTTAGAATTTTCACTCCACAACTCGTAGAAGTAGTTGTGAAGCTAAGCTGAGTTAAATGATTAGAGGGATGAAAGTCCATAATCAAGGCGATAAACCCCGTAAACCACATCCATGTAGTTGGTGCCCACGAACTGAATATGCATCCCTCGGCGATGTAGTTGTGAGGCTAGTTTGTCATGATTAGAGGCTCAAAATACTATGAACATCGCATTTTCAACTATGTGAGACAACAATTGATAATTTCATACTTGAACCATTACAAAGGGTAGCATTGCATGATTATCCGGCTTTGGCTCTAGTTGCTTCTTATATTGTTTCAAAGTATTTCTATGACCACCCCTAGATTTAAATAGAATTTATCGAATACTTTTATAATCAACACTTGTGAAAGTTAATATAACACTTAGACGATAATTAGCTGAATTAGTTCAGTCCTTGTGGGCGACATCCCGCTCTTACAAAGGGACACTGTATTACTTGTAAGACCACGTACGCTTGCGTGTGCACTTGAGCGCAGTCTGTCATTTTGGCACCGTTACCGGGGATCAAACCCGGGTCACCCACGTGACAGGCGGGAATGCCCAAGTATGCTAAATACTTTAAAGATATGATGGCCAACAAAGTAATATTGGTGGATGTCCAGGCAGTAGCGACGGAGGTGCAGCCACGGGGGTAATGAGCAAGATACCTAAGAAGCTCAAAGACCCAGGGAGTTTTACCCTCCCCATACAAATTGATAAAGCTGAGGTGATAGGAGCTTTATGTGATCTAGGGGCAGCAGTTAATCTAATGCCCTAACTTTGTTTAATACCTTGGGTTGGGTCAGCCGAGACCAACGAGATTGATGTTGCAGCTGGTAGATAAGCCGCGAGTGGCACCAAATGGAATTATAGAGGACCTTCTCATCAAAGTGGGTAAGTTTCATTATACCCGCTGATTTTATCATATTAGTTTTCATGTGAATGATCAGGTACCCACTAATCTTGGGATGGCCATTCTTGGCCCTTTGGAGGAGCATTATCGATGTGAGCAGGGACCCTGAAAATGAGGGTCGAGGATGAAGAAGAACTCTTCCCAGTCTCAAAGATTAACCCACCCACACACTACAGAAACCTATGTAAGGTCAGTGTGTTGTCAGAGGATAAGTGTGGGGTGGCAGATCCCACAGATCCACGGTCAAAGAAACTAATTAGTTTTCGGCCGAGTTTGATGAAGGGCTTCAGTATGAAAGAAGTCGAAGGAAGAGGGACAGAGTGGAGGCTGTTGCCTCTAAAAATCAAAAAGAAAGAAGATGGGAACAGGTATGAGGATGTCCTGAAAGGATAGTTCACGTCGTTCCGCGATGTAAGTGGGCACTGGCAGGAAGGCAACCCAAGGTTACCACAGGTACAATTTGTAATTGTTGATTTTTTTAATATTTAGTTTTTTTTAATTTTGTCTTTGTTTATTGTTTTTGGTGGAAATTTAAGCACAAATGGAGGAGGGGAAAATCTGGTACCCTTGGAGGGAGGAAGCTAAAAAGCACGGAAGAGGAAAAGTGTGGGGTCGAATACCCACGTATGCAAAAATGAAGATGAACATGCTGTTAGCTAGGCATAGAGGTCCATGAGTATTTCTCCACCCTTTTGAAGTTTAATTAGATGCTTTGGGGACATAACATGATTCAAGTGTGGGGTGAGGGAAATTTCAAAAATTTTGTGTTTAATGATTGTGGTGAATGTAGTGCTTGATACATATTGGGAAAATTTTTTATTTGAGCATGACTTCACCACCCGTTGGTTTTTCTTTTTGGTTCTTTTCGACGAAGTCTTTGAACCGAAGAATAAAAATTTTTCTTTGTCTGTATATAAGTGTTTTTAGTCATAGTTAGAGACTAGTTCCGACGACGAATGGATGACGACCGTCTTGAGGGAAATTAGTCAATAGGTTTTGATTTTGAACCTGTAGCTAATTGATTGTTTGATGTTCTTGTTGTGTGCTATACATGATTGCTTAAGATGCAAGTGTGGTTAATGTTGAAGCATGTAAGAAGTGTATAGCTTTGTTTTGAGACACCTAAGGTCATGAATGTGACTCGATGTGATTCTAGCTTAATTCTAAATTTATGTGATTAGGCCCGAGATTAAGAGTGAAACGCTGAATGTGTCTTGAATTGAGAATGTCCTGAGTGTAAGGTTTTGAATATTCCATGCTATTGTGTAGTGTCTAGAAGTTGCCTGGTGTGTATGCAAAATGAAATTAAGGATGTAGAGTGTAGGAGATGATTTAGGCATTTCTTTGAATGATCCAAATTTCTAACCCTCGCTTTACCTACCTTGAATATCGGATCCTAGTTAGCCCCATTGAGTCTTAAGCCTATTCTTTGATAGCTGCAACATAAGCTTAATCATTTATCTTTCATTTCATTAGCCTTGAATTTGATCCTAAACTCCTAAGCGCCTAAGTGAAAAATCTGAAAGAGTAAAGGTGAGAATCGGAAAAGAAGGAAAAATAACAGTGTTGGAGTTGAGAAAGGTCAAAGGTGCACTTGTGTGAAAATGTCTTGGTATTGGTAGGGAGTAAGAAAATAAATTAATGAAAAAAGTTGTAAAAATTACTCATACTAATAAGCTAAGTGTTCTTAAAAAATGGAAAAAGAAGAGGAAATTTAAGAGTGAAAAGCAGGAGGGTGAAGTAAGAGAAGAGATGTCCATAATGAAGGTGTGATGTATTAAAAGCGCTTGGGAAGATAGCCACTACTATTAGCCATAATGAACACCGTCCCTTAGCTTACATGCAACCCAATAAGTCCTACTTGATATTATTCACACACCCTTAAATTGGTGAAGTAATACACTAAAGGCAAACTTATGGGTCACTTACATGACGCATGTGAATTCTTTGTAGTGGCTTATTCCATTTATATACCTATACATGGAGTGATTTGAAAATTTGTAATTGAAAATGGTATCTCTCTTGTGTACTAAGGGCACATGTTTAATGAAAGATAAACTTCATGTCGGATATCTTAATCGATTGATGTGCATGAGTTTGCTGAGATGGAGAGTCGATTCTTGAGGTTAGGAAGTCTTAACGTAGTTATATTTAATTTTAAGGGTTAAATCCTGTATGCTCTATTTTAACTTGCTATCTTAAATAGTCATTATAGACGTAGCTTGAATTATCTTGCTAAATTAGCTATGTGGGAGTCTTCCTGTGCATGAGATGTAAAGGTTTGTTCGAGGACGAACAAGGCTTTAATTATTGGGAGTGGTGATCTTGGGCATAATTGCGTGCCCAAGTGCTATTTTATAACTTAGTTTAGTCGTGTTTGTCTATTTATGCATTTAATTCTCATGTGATTTTATGTAAATTTGGATATATACTAACCAACATGATTAGTCCTTGTTTTTGTAGGTTAAAAATGCATTTGAGGAATTAATTTATGATGGGTGAAGTGGAGGAATGGAATCGGAAGCAAAACGCATAAGTCGGCAAGGAAACATGCAAAACAGGCCACCTGCGCAACAGCACCGTGCCACGCCAGGCGCTCTGCGCGATAGGGGTCATGTCACACCAGCCATCGCGCTGCACAAGCAGCGTACCACGCTGCCATAGCGGCAAGTTTCTGTCGGGGCTCAATTTTTAAGTGATTTCCAGTGTGTTGTCGCGATATCTTCGTGTCACGGAGGTAAGTGGCGCGACCACCTCCATGCCACGGAGCCATTCCATGACGGGAAAAAATTGTACATTCCCTATTTACTATAAATAGGACCCTTAGCTTCTAAAATCATTTTGTCATGAAATATTTTCTGAAAACCATGCTTGAGCGGAGGGAGAAGTGAAGAACTCACCTAGGGTTCACCAAATTTACCTTCTCTTTTATCTATTCTTGTAAGTACATCACTTTACTTATGTTTGTATGTATTTTTATGAACATGAGGGGCTAAAACCCTTTCTCTAGGGCTTAGGCTACGTGATATGATTGTAATTCTGAATTCGTCTTTGGGTTGAGTTGTTAATTGTTGTTTTGTCTTACATTCTACATTATGGTTGTTTTAAACGTCACCATGAAAAAAATGCGTTAAGCTTAGGCAAAAGCTCGAAAAAGAGAAACCTTGAAGGCAAGAACAAGAAGATGTAGGGAGCAAGTTCTTATCTTTCGATATGATTCGCAGTTAGGATAGAAATTATACCTAATTTTCCTTGCTTGATTGATAAAACGGGATGATAGCCAGACACCGGCTTAGAATTGTCACTCCACCATTTGTAGAAGTAGTTGTGAAGCTAAGCTGAGTTAAATGATTAGAGTACGAAAGTCATAATCAAGAGCATAAACCCCGTAAACCACATCCATGTAGTTGAATTTTCCACGAACTAGAATGTCACATCCCCGCTCAACGATGTAGTTGTGAGGCTAGTTTATCGGGTTTAGAGGTTCGAAAGACCGTGAACATCGCATTTTCAACTATGTGAGACAACAATTGATAATTTCATACTTGAACCATTACAAAGGGTAGCATTGCATGATTATCCGGCCTTGGCTCTAGTTGCTTCTTATATTATTTCAGAGTATTTCTGTTGACCACCCCTAGAATTAAATAGAATTTATCGAAAACTTTTATAATCAACACTTGTGAAAGTTAATATCACACTTGAACTTGATAATTAGTTGAATTGGTCCAATCACTGTGGGTTCGTCATCCGGCTCTTACAAAGGACCACTGTATTACTTGTAAGACCATGTACGCTTGCGTGTGCACTTGGGCGCCGTCACAACAGGTGCACTCTCAGAACCCACAGAGCTCGTACCCTCTCCACGAGCTCTAGCAGTATTACTTTCGGCCCTCTCTCGATCCTTATCTCTAGACAGCTTTAGTGCTTTCTCCATGTCTCTTTTATCCCTCTTCTGCTCGCGTAACAGATCACCATTCTCACCATCGCTCACCTCCTCTCGAGGTCTCTTCCCTTTTTCATGAGCTATCAACTCCTCTATAATGAAATCTACTATTAGAGGTAACTCCTCCTCAGTCTCATCCTCTACCACTGGAAGCACAGGTGGTGTGATAGCAGATATTTTTCATGCGGACAACTCTCTCACCTCAGCTCTAAGTGTCGCCACCTCTACATACCATCCGGCCAACTCAGGAGCCTGTAATTGAGAAAGGCAATCATCCATTCGCCTTTCAAAGGCGTCTAATCTATCATTCCATGTCCTGGATAGGCTCTCCAATTCTTTCGTCACCCACAACTTAACCTGCTCCATTAGCACCTTCACCTAAAATGTCGTGTGAGCTTGCTGCTTTTTGGCCTTCGCCATATGCCTAACTATGTCGGTAAGGTAATCCCGAGATAGTGTGACTAGTCCAGTTGGTGAGGAGCGAAATATCACAATGAGTGGGCGAGCTATCGGTACAGTGGATGATGACTCTAGGACCTAGGCAATCAATGGAGTATCTATTGTAGTAGTAGCATCGGGTTGGCTATCAGTCTTTCGTGCCACTGACGGTTTTTCCTTGAACTCAGTAAACCTCACCGCCTCACTCTGAATACCTCCATCCAATGCCTCATCTAGTAATGTGGCCCTTGCATATATGGTCGTCTAACTCATGGCCCTCAAAACTGGGTTTGCATCATCTCTGATCAACCCGATATCTGTAATCTTTTGCACCACCACTCTCTGGTCTATGGATGGAAACTGCGGAACCTGGGACTCCTTATAGAGCCAATCTATTTTTCATGGGAAGGGGATAGTCGTGGTTTCTATGAAATCTCTCTCCAAGATTTCCTCAGCCATTTACCTTGGGAAATTGATAGCATACCCCTCCATAATACTCGCTACCAGTGCAGCTTGGTCTGGTGATACCACATTATCATTGCTGGTTGGTACCATCCTGTGTCGTATGAGCGACCACCATAATTTGGCCTGAAAGTTCATAGTGGCCTTCTTGATCTGTACCTCCGGGCCATTTATCCATTCAACTGATGTACCCCGAGTGGCAATGATTTGAGCCAGCCAAGTGTATTGTCTCTTTCTGTCCTTGTGGCTCAACTTTTGGTCTTGATTTTCTGTAGCTCACTCACCCGATGATCAAACTCAGCTGTGTTCATTGGGTGCTCATAATCTGGACCATATAGCATACGGGAGATGGTCCACTCAGAAATGTCCACGGGTGTCTCCCTAACCATCACCCAGGTCAATGCAGGCCATTTTCTCCAATACTGGCCTCCCTGGGCCTGATGTTGTAGTGTGGCCGCATATGATGCATAGAATTCTCTAACCAATGGTGGACTGTAGCTGCCGAATGGCTTACTCAACCACCCAAACTGGTATTTGTCAAATAAAGCCTGAATGTCCGGGAGTTCCTTGAACCCTATAGTGACCAACCTCGACTTCTCATAAATGCTCTGCTTTGGGTGGCCCTTATCTGTGGGAGCGATGTCTCTATTGTAAATGACCCGCATGCCCGGAACACACCACCTCCTCACCATTCTTGGTTGCTTAATATATGTGTGGGAGGTCTCAGTCTTCTGATTATCCGTTCTCTCCTATTAGTCATGTGATTCATTTTCATCCTTAGCATTTTTTGCAGCTGCAATGCCCTTAGGAGCAATTGGGATTGAGACGCCAACATTTCCTTCCTCACAACTGGGTGGGTTCCTCATGAGTGGAGTCAGAGAAGTGACCATGGCTGTAGGATTTATAGGGCATTTAGTCCTAGCCCCGGTCGACCTCCAGTCCATCTGCTCCTCCAAAATCTGATATTCTTCAACCGAGCCACTCTACTCTTTGGAAGATGACGACTCATCTCTTAGTCTGTGAGTCGAGCGCTGGCCCTTCTCTTGCCCCTATTTCTTAGTCGTACCCTTCTTTGGGATTCCTTTTGGTGCCATTGTACCTATGGAATAATCATTAATATGCAAGATGGGAGTATATGAAATTGAAAACTTAGTGCCTACCTGCGGACAAGATGGAGGACCTAACGACTCTTTGCCACTGGCCACGACTCGTGAGGTCAACCATGGTCTGCAGGTTTAGAATTAAATTGTGGTTCTAGTGTACTTGATGACTGGTCATGATGAGTCGTTGGTTGTGGCAAAGACTCGTTAAGTCTGTCATGGCCATGTCATATAACTTAATATAATCCCCACTCAGGACGAGAAACATCACGAGTCGTGAGGTGATACCACGACTCATCATGTGTCTCGTGCTTAAGAGTTCCTTAACAGTAGTGGTGACGGGTCATGTAACGATTCATTAGGAATGCCTACAAGTTGTTACATGAGGCATCATCACTGATTTACCAGGTGAACCGTTTTTTTCTTTCAAATTCTTGATGGGTTAATCATACTTCACCCATTTCAAATGTTGAGCACCTTAATTTTGGTGTGAGTTGGGCCGGTAAAACAATCAAAGCTTTGTGAACAAAGCATTTACATATCGTAATGCTCGTCGACTCGATAGGTATAAGAGAACCCACATCTACCCATATTCACTCTCAACTGGTGATCAATCTCTCAACACATATAGACCATTATACTTCTACAATTACAGTGCATTAAGTTCACAATTAAATTCATGGCAACTTAGGGTTACATGTTGGGTACTAAATCATTAAATGCATCACGGTTTACACACATTAGTAGATTAAGGATTTATGCTTCAACATATGAATACTTACAATTTCAGGAGTGTACGATGCAAATTTGAGCAGTAGGGAGGATGGAAGCTTGATTAGTGATTTACGACTTGCGGTAGGAATGGAGAACAGGTGTGTGTATGCAATTAGGGATGTTGGGAAGTGATCAGGGAAAACGGAAGTGATTCAGGAAGATCAGAAGTGAGGAATTTGAGCTCGAGAGTTTTATGTTTAGAACTAGTGAGAAAATCTTAGGGCAAATCGAGTGTTTATATGTTTTGAAAATTGCCTTTACCCTATTTATACGTGGGTCGGGTCGGGTGATAAATTTAATTAAAATGCACCATGAACCACTTGACAAGTATTTTAGTAAAGCACGACTTGTTTAATTGGTCGTTATCTTGCTCAATTATAGGGAAGTTACCTAGGACCTAACGACTCATGTAAGAACTTGTTGTCTTACCCAACGAATTTTGTCATGAGTCATTGGCCCTGTACTCTGGTGAACACTTAGTATTGTCAGGACGAGTCACTTGCCGAATCGTTGGGTGAGACCATGATTTGATGAGTTACTCATTACTAGCTTTCCAGCTTGAACTATTTCTGCTTCAGTGGACACGAGTAGTCTTGACAAGTTGTTCAGTCAGGTAACAACTCGTCCTGTGCTCTTTGGAACCAGAACCTCATGTTCAGATTCTTTGTTCCAGCTTTATATTTCTCATCTTAATCACCTGCACACATCAACACACATAAACACTATACTTATATTACAGTTACAACTTGGGTTGCCTCCCAAGAAGCACTTGATTTAACGTCGTGACATGACGTGGGTATCTTGATTACTCAGATTTCACATAGATACCTCCATGGGTTTCCTCCCATGCAGTTCCTGATTTAATGTTGTGGCACAACGCTAGTCCCTGATTTACTTAGACCTCACCCAGAGCCCAAGGGTCCACCAGTTTAATTTCTTCGCTCTTTCCCAAATATGCTTTCACTCGTTGGCCATTTACCTTGAACCGTTTGCCTTCATGGTTTTCCAACTCAATTTCCCTATAGGGAATACTTGAACCACTTAAAATGGTCCCAACCATTTGGACTTCAACTTGCTAGGAAACAAGTGAAGCCTAGAATTAAATAGCAACACCATATCTCCGGGGATGAACTCGCTCTGCTCAATCTTCTGGTCATGTTGTATCTTCATCCTCAGTTTTTAAATTGCTGAATTTTCATAGGCTTTCAAACCAAATTCATCTAGCTCATTCAACTGATCAAGCTCATTCAACTGATCAAGCCTCAAGTTCGTAGCATCGCTCCAATTCAGATTTAGTTTCTTAAGTGCCTACATAGCTTTGTACTCAAGTTCGATCGAAAGATGACATGCTTTCCCATACACAAGCTAATATGGAGACATATCTATAGGGGTCTTGAATGAAGTCCGATAAGCCCATAACGCATCATCTAGCTTTCTAGACCAATCTATCAGGTTAGCATTCATAGTCTTCACAAGGATAGTCTTAATCTCCTCGTTGGAGACCTCAACTTGCCCACTAAATTGTGGATGATAAGGTGTTGCCGCCCTGTGTTTCACTCCATATTTATCAAGCAAAGTTTGAAACAAACGGTTGAAGAAGTGCAAACCCCCATTACTAATGATGGCTCTAGTAGTCCTAAATATGGCAAAAATATTCCGCTTCAAGAATGTTGTGACACTCTTACCTTCATTTTTTGGAAGCGCAATTGACTCCACCCACTCTGAAACATAGTCCACAACTACAAGTATGTACTTCATCTTGTTTGAGCTCACAAATGAGCCCATGAAGTCAATGCCCCAAACATCAAACAACTCAATGATAAGGATGGAAGCAAGAAGGAGCTCATGCCTTCTAGATATGCCTCCTTTCCTTTGGCATGCATCACATGCCTTTGCAAAATCATGTGCATCTTGGCGAATGGTTTGCCAATAGTACCCACATTGCAGATTTTTGTGGGATGTGTGAATCATGTTGTGGTGCCTCCAACAGGGGATGAGTGGAAAGCCTCCAATATGCTAACCATCTCAACCTTGGGCACGCATCTACGAATCAACCGATCAACACATATGCGGAATATGTAAGGCTCGTCCCTGAAAAACTTTCGCACATCAGACATAAATTTCTTCCACTGGTGAAACGATAAATCTTATGGTATCACATCACTCACCAGATAATTAGCGAAGTCTGTATACAATGGGATGAGATCTTGGGAAGCAACCAAAACCTGCTTTTCAGGAAATGTATCATCTATGTCAAGCTTATCTCAAAGTGATGCATCTGCCTCTAATCTCGATAAGTGGTCCGCCACCTGATTTTGCGTCCCTTTTCGAAACTTAACCTCAAACTTAAACTCTTACAGCAACAGAACCCATCGAATCAACCGCGGTTTGGCATCCTTCTTTGCCATCAAATATCTCAGAGCTGACATGGTTTGTTTGAACTATGACCTTAGTTCCAAGCAAGTAATCCTGAAACTTCTCGAATGCAAATACCACAGCCAACAAATCCTATTCTTTCACGGTGTAATTTTTCTAAGAGCATTAAAAGCCTTGTTAGCATAGTAAATTGGTTGGAAAATATTTTCACGCCTTTGGCCCAAAACAACTCCCAGGGCCACTCCGCTAGCATAACACATAGTCTCAAACAGTAAGGACAAGTCAGGTGCCACTATGATCGGGGCAGTGGTCAATTTCTCCTTTGGGCGTTCAAAAGCCTTTAGACGCACATCATCAAACACAAACTTCACCTCTTTCTCAAGTAACTTACACAAGGTATGTGCAATCATTGAGAAATCCTTGATGAATCTCCTATAAAATCCTGCATGCCCCAAAAAGCTTCGAACACCCTTCATAGAAATAGGAGGTGGTAGACTAGCAATTACACCAATCTTCGCTCTGTCCACCTCAATGCCCTTACTAGAAATCATGTGGTTGAGTACTATACTTTCTTTGACCATGAAATGGAACTTTTCCCAATCAAGCACCAAGTTGGTTTCTTCGCATCACTGTAGAACCTTGCTCAAATGAGCCAAAGAATCATCAAATGAATCACCCACCATTGAAAAGTCATCCATAAAGACTTTGATGGTATCCTCCACCATGTCAGAAAATATGGACATCTTGCAGCGCTGAAAAGTGGCAGGCGCATTACATAACCCGAAAGGCATCCTCTTGAAAGCAAATGTACCATAGGTATAGTTGAATGTGGTTTTATTTTTTTCTTCGAGGGATATAGATATCTGATTGTACCCCGAATAACCATCAAGAAAGAAGTACCACCCTCTACCTGCAAGTCGGTCTAGCATCTAATCCCTGAATGGAATAGGAAAGTGATCTTTCTGTGTCCAGTGGTTTAACTTCCTATAATCCATGCATATTCTCCAACCTGTGACTAGTCTAAGTGGAATGAGCTCATTGTTAGCATTTGGGACCATGGTGATTCCTCCCTTCTTTGGCATGCACTGAACTGGGCTACCTATTTGCTGTCAGCAATAGTGTAAACCACACCTGCATCCAACCACTTGATGATTTCCTTCTTGACCACCTATTGCATAGGCGGATGTAACCTACGCTGATGCTCAATACTCGGAATACAGTCTGGCTCAAGCTGGATCTTATATGTGCAAATACCTAATGGGTTCCCAATAAAATTTTCAATGGTCCACCCAATAGCTTTTTTATACGTCTTCATAATGGAGACCAAAGCCTCCACTTTCCATTCCTCCAAGTCAGCTTCAACTATGACCGGTAAAGTATTTTCGGTCCCTAGAAATACATACCATAAATGAGATGGGAGTGCTTTGAGCTTCAATACTGGAGGCTTTTCAATAGATGGCTTGGTCGGTGGGGTCACACGATTCTTCAAATCAAGATAAATCTTCTTCGGAGCATAAGTGTATGACCCCATACCAGCAAGTGCATTAACAATCTCATCACCCCCATAGATCTCCTCAGCATCAACATTCATCAAAACTGCTGCTAAATCCTCAATAGTCACTAACTTGTCAATAGGCATGATTGGAAGCTCATCTTCCACAACATCAATCATTGAGACCACCCGCATTTCATTTGGTTGCTTCATGGACCGGCACACATTAAATGTCACCTCTTCATTGTTCAACCAGAATTTTAGTTATCT
The DNA here is from genome assembly GCA_018107945.1 of Datura stramonium. Lineage (NCBI taxonomy): Eukaryota > Viridiplantae > Streptophyta > Magnoliopsida > Solanales > Solanaceae > Datura > Datura stramonium. The sequence goes on along the minus strand of JACEIK010001601.1, from coordinate 144,102 downwards.
GGTCTCCATGTCTATAAGATCATGTACGGTGGCGAGGAATGGTTGCCCCAAGGTAATGGGGACCTCGAAATCAACCTCACAGTCCAGAATAACAAAGTCGACCGGAAATATAAAGGACTCTACCTTCACTAGCACATCATAGAGAATCCCCACCGGATTATTCACCGTGTGATCTTCCATCAATAGCCGCATTATAGTCGGTTTGGGGGATCCCAAGTACAACTGTCTGAACACTGCTAACGGTATCAAGTTTATACTAGCACTCGGATCACATAGCGCCTTAGAAAAGTTAAAGGCTCCAATAGTGCATGCTATGGTGAAAGCTCTAGGGTCTTCCTTTTTCTGCACAAGAGACCGATATGCTATTGCACTACAGTGGTACAAATTATCAGCAGGTTCAAAGCTCACGATCCTCTTTCTAGTGACAAGGTCTTTCATGAATTTAGCATAGCCGAGCATATGCTCAAGTGCCTCGACTAATGGAATGTTCACGGACAATTGTTTCAGCATTGAAATAAATTTGTGATACTTCCCATCTTTGACCTTATTCTTCAGCCTCTGGAGAAAGGGGGAGGAGGTCTAGGAATAGGTGTGATCTTTTGAGGTACCTCCTTCTCCTTCCCTTTGCCAGACCTATGCTCCTCCGCATTACTAGGAGCTGTCATAACCACAGAATCATCAACCAAAATCTATTCCGCGGAGTCCGCCACCTTATCATTATTAATCACCAAGGGCTCAATTATCTCATCAGTCACAACCAGCCTCGGAGGATCAACTGTCGTCTTCCTAGTGACAACCATGCAATAACTGTCGTTTTACGGATTCTGAACTACATTGCTGGGAAGTGTGCCCTTTTTCCTCTGGTTCATAGCAACAGACATCTAACCAAGCTGCTGCTCAATCTGCTTAATGGCAATGGCACGTGATTCCACCTTTTGGTTCATACCAGAAATATCAGTGTGGAGTTCCTTAAAATGACCATCTGTCGCCTCCATCTAGTTGAGTACTTTCGACAACATATCTTCCGCCCTTGAACCACTAGACTCTGGCTCATGGTTCCTTGGAGGAACATATATACTGCTTCTATCATTTTTATTCTCCTCACGCTTTTTCCAGTCACCATTGTCTCTGCCTCTACTCTTGTCCCTGTATTGGCCCCGGTTGTAGTTGTTATCTATGTAATAGTTCAGACCTTGGTTCCCCTGACCTTGACGCTAAAGGTCTTGGTTAGACCCTTGTATGTTGGTCTAGAAACCGGCCCCTTGATCATTCAAGTAATTTGCTTCCTCCTCAGATTCTGATTCACCTCCATCATTTCTCGAGGCCTTGCCCTAAGAACCCACTGCATTCACCTTTTCATCCTCGGCTCCCATAAAATTCTTAGCAAGCAGCCCCATTATGGTTTTGATCTCAGCAATATCCTGGTCTCGCTCTTCATCCTTTCTTCTCTACTCCACGGACATACCTACTGCATAAGTACCAGACGGAATCTCCAACTCTCTTGTGTTCCATGTGCGGTTGGTTTTGGTTATTCTGTCAAGGACCTCAACAGCTTCAGCATAAGTATGAATCATGAATGTTCTACCCTAGATAGTATCAGTCACCTCCTTGGTGTTAGAATTTAGAGATCTATAGAATATCTCTAATAATGTATCATCTGGGATTCTGTGGTTGGGTACCTTTTTTAGCTTCTTGTTGAACTGCAGCCACGTCTCTTGAAGTGCTTCAGAATTCAACTGCCTGAAGTTTTCTTCTTTCAAGAGATGTATTATAGTTAGAACATGTTATTGACTTGAATATAAAGGATACATGAATATTGACTTGAATAGAATTGAGATCAATTACAAGAATATAATAAAAAATATTTTCTATTATTATGGTCTCAAATGTGCTTCTGAAGAAATATTTAAGATTTGAAAAATATTATAAAATTATTTTATGTCTAGTTGTGGCTATGCAAAATTATAGTCCACTCCTTAGAGAGAATGAGATAACTTATGATAAATATTATATGAGAGTAAGACGGTGGATTCAAGTCCCAACACACCATAAGGGTAAGACATTAGGTTTGAGTCCTAGTGTACCATGATGATAAGACGTTGGGTTCTAATCCCAACATTATATCCTAACACGCCTTATATGGATAAGACATTAGGGTCGCGTCTCAATCACCATATTGATAATATAATGATAATTAAGAAAAAATAATGCCTTATTATGAAGTCCGTCCTACTAGATCTGCTCCATTCTCTAAAGAGAATGTTTGATAGATAGATCAAAAGTCTGAAAGAAGACTAAATAATTATAGGGTCCATATGAATAAATGTTGTAACACTCCAAAAGTTTCTAAATTTAGACCCAAGGTATGAAACGAGGGAAACAACAGATTTTGCACCAGATCACAGGATGAATCGTCAAGTGAACCTTTAGAAAACTTGATAGATCATCAAGTAACCCGTTAGGACACTTGACGGATCATCAAGTGACCTGTTAGGTGTGGAGAGTTTGAGAAATTTTGAGTTTCAAAGAGTTTTGATGACTGGGGCAGTTACCCATTAAGTGTGATGACGAATTATTAAGAGGAGGCGTTAAGTGAGGATCCGAGAAATCAAATTTTTCTTCAGCGGTGACGGATGGAGGGTGATGACCCATCAAATAGACTAACGAGTCATTAAGTGACCTGTTGTGTCTGTCGGGGTGAAATTCTCAGTCGAGATATTAAGGGTATTTTCGTACTTTCTATTTTCTTAACACCTAAACTAAGTCGGTTTGAGCTCCAAAAAAGGTGTATTGAAGGGTTTTACTTAGCCATAATCCTCATTCTCTTCCAAACATCTGAAGTTGAAGATCAAATCTCCTCAAGTCCTTAAGCAAGCAAGGTTCCCCTTCTTCTCCAATTCTCTTGGGTTTCAAACCCTAGCAAGATCTCTTCAAGCCTACATATGTAGGATCATAAATGAAGGATTTCTTCCACCCTCATGCCCAATCTCTAATAAATTTCATGAATTCAAGTCTCCAATTATGATTATTTTATAAATCTAGGGTTAGACCTATTTTTTTATAAAAGCTTTATGATCTCTTCAATTATGATCCTCTCATGTTCTAATTTATATTTTATGATGGTAATTACATATTTTGTACTAAAATTTATCATGAAATCTATATTTTCAAGCTATAATAAATTACTCGATTATGCATGAAGTTCATGAATCTCAAGCTTATGTATCATGGCCAGTCTTCGACATTGTTTTCATGGTTAGTTCACATATGTTATGCAATTTATGAATATCATGATTTCTAACTATCCCATATAAAATCAAGTATGTTTTATAATTATGATATGAACACTATGTATGTTTTAGGAGTAGTATTTAACACCGAGCGAAAATAAGAATTTAGACAACCCAAGTCCCATAACTACGTGCCGCCTTAAGATGAGAGGTCCTAACTAGTTTAGAGTTTCTCCCTGCCCCTAGCCTAAGGAGTCTTTGCCAGTTGAGAGTGTCTTCCTTACGCTACTGGACTCATGAGTGATATCACGCTTTCATGGTTCTTACCCTTGGCAAGGTATGAACACCCTACCAACCAGGGTTACAGGTTGGGCTTCATGTATGCTTACATCGAGTATGTTGGTTGTGAGAGTCTCTCATTGTTCCTCATATTTTAAGTTGTTCACGTTTAGGATTTACGATATCATGTTTTATAGTATACTTGACTTATTGATCGGTTTATAAGCTTTTACTTATAATTTCAAACATGTTAAGCTATATGATTTTACTTTCAAAACATTGAGTCATTATGTTACAGTTTATGATGAATAACTCATGTTTATGACTATCTCACGATCATGATTTTAGCATGTTGTCCTTACTCATATTTTATTTATCCTACATACTCAGTACATTCAAAGTACTGACCGCATACTTTTATGCTATATTATCTTATGACATAGGTTCGGGTGATTAGTCTCAGCCACGCCGCTAGATTCGATCCCTCCTGAAAACTAAGATTTTAATTTTAGTTTATCAGGACCCTCTTGAAAAATTTAATTTAATTTTAGTTTATATGGACCTCCCGGATAATTGTATTTAATTTTTAATTTATCAGGACCCTCCTGGTTAATGATATTTAACTTTTAGGTTAAAAGAACCTTCCTAGATAATGAGATTTAATTTTTCGCTAATCAGTACCCTCCTGAAAAAGAAGATTTAATGTTTAGCTTATTAGGACCCTCCATGTAATGGGACATAATTTAATTGATTAGGATCCTCCT
>JACEIK010001601.1:115915-134270 GCA_018107945.1 Datura stramonium | reverse complement strand
TAGGATTATCCAGTGGGAGTAGGACTTAGCACCGAAAGGGCCGGGGTTCCAGCGCACCCAGGTTCTAGAACTACGTTGCCACCGTAGGTTTTATTTACTTGTCCTAACGGCCCCCTCTGACAGTTATTTTTCACAGTCCATGCCTTTATACTCTGGCAAGGTATATTGGGTCCTACCGAAGGGGTGTGTACATCGGACTCCACGTCTAGCTCATGTGGTTATATATCGGTTATAGCCTCTCCCACTTGTCAGTACAGTGTGCTCTCAAATTCTTTAGTCCAGATCAGTTCAGTTCAGTATTTCAGACTTAGGACATGTTTATGACCATCAGTCAGGGTCACTTTTGACCATATCAGTTTACTATCAGTTGTATCAATTTTCTGCATTTCAGTTGGTCATTTCATGTCGTATCAGTTCAGTTACCAGTTCTATCATGTTATTCATGTTTCTCTCACTTACTCGGGACATTCAAAGTAATGATGCATACTTTTATGCTGTATCGTTTCATGATACAGCTGCAGGTTCTCAGACTTAGCACCGCTAGACGCTGCAGTTCATATTCTCCATCTCAGCGATCAAAGTGAGTCCTCATTATCCAAGGTCATTATTTCTCGCTTTCAGTCATATGATAGTTTCAGTTAGACTTAGAGTTAGCTGGGGGCTTGTCCCAGCAACTCCTTAATTAGATGGCTTTCAGACAGACATGATTTTTAGATTTTCTAGTATTATTCAAGTGTTTTTAATTTTACGATTACAGACTTGTCTTTCACAAATGTTTTTATGATCTTATTTAAAAGTTCTGTTGCGCATGTTTACTCAGAATGCTTGTGAATGATAAAACAGGGGTTGACTTGGGGTCACTTGTGGCTTCAAGTATCATGTTACGTCCAGGATGTGGACTCGGGGCGTAACAGACATGGGAATTCAAGAATTATTGGTATTGGGAGATTCAAACTTGCTAATCCTCCAAATTCAACGAGAATGGGAAACTTGTGACTGTAAGCTTATCCCATATCGATACTGCTTGCAGGATTTTTTTCAATTATTTATATCAGTGAAGTTTAGACGTATTCGGAGAATTCATAATGAGATCGCTGGTGCTTTGTCCACTTTGTCTTTAATGTTCCAACATCCAGATAAGGTGCACATTGACCCTTTATAGATACAGATCTGTAATCAGCATGCTTATTGTAATATAGTGGAAGAGGAACTTGATGGTGAACCATGTTTCATGATGTTAAAAAGTACATTCAGTTTGGAGAATATCCCATGTATGTCACTGATGATCAAAAGAGAACTATTCGATAATTGGCTAATGGTTTTTTCTTAAGCGGAGGAATCTTGTACAAGAGGATTCCTGATTTGAGACTTCTGAGGTGTGTAGATGCTAAAGAGGCTTCAACCATTATGACTAAAATACATTCTGGAGTTTGTAAACCACATATGAATGGGTATGTCTTAGCAAAGAAGATACTTTGAGCAGGTTATTATTGGCTAACCATGGAACGGGATTCCATTTGTTTTATTCGTAAGTGTCATCAATGTCAAGTACACAGTGACTTGATACATTCCCCTCCTCTTGAGTTGCACACGATATCTGCCCCGTGACCTTTTACGGCTTGGGGAATGGATGTGATTAGGCCAATCGAGTCGAAGCGTCAAATGGGCATAGGTTTATCTTGGTAGCCATTGATTATTTTAGAAAATGGATGGAAGAAATAACTTTCAAATCAGTAACCAAGAAAGTCGTGGTGGACTTTATTCATTCCAGTATCATTTGTCAATTTGATATCCCGAAGGTAATTATTACAAACAATGTTGTTAATCTTAATAGTAAGTTGATGAAAGAGGTATGTCAACAGTTTAAGATTGCACATTAAAATTTAACTCTGTATCGTTCAAAAGCAAATGAGGCTGTAGAAGCTGCCAATAAGAATATCTAGAAGATACTCTGCAAAATGGTGCAGGGTTCCAGGTAGTGGCATGAATAGTTCCCTTTTGATTTATTAGGTTATCGCACTACTATTCGCAATTCCATAGGTACAACTCCTTATTTTTTGGTATATAGGACGGAAGCAGTTATACCTGTAGAAGTTGAATTCCATCCCTTCGAATTATTGTGGAAGTAGAGATTGACGATAACGAGTGGGTTAAGACTGAACTGGGGTAATTGAGCTTGATTGATGAAAAGAGATTAACATCAGTTTGTTATGGAAAACTATATCAGAGAAGAATGGCACAAGCATATAAAAAAAGGGTGAGTCCTAGGCATTTTGAAGTGGGTCAGCTAGTATTGAGGCGCATCTCCTCCACCAGGTTGAAGCGAAAGTCAAGTTCTCTACGAAATGGCAAGGGTCGTTCATTGTGAAGAGTGTATTACCAGATGGTGCTTTATATTTGACGGATATAGAAGGCAAGATGACCGAAATGGCTATCAACACCGATGTTGTAAAAAGATATTATGTATGATCCTTATTTTTCCATAATCAGATTTCTTTTGTTGTGTACTTGATATTTCAAAGTTCAATATGACAAAGATATTTTATTCTTCTATCTAAAATATTGTGTCATCCCTTTTGAGCTTTAGTTTATTTTCTTTCGTATTCCTCTTTTGGAATCATAACAGAGTCAGAAAAAAAGAGAAAAAAAAAGGAATAAAAGAAAAAAAGAAAAAGAAAAGTCAAAAGTCAATCAATCATTTTTTTGGAACTAAGTTTGACCTGATTCTTTTCTCGGCAAGATATGTAGGCAGTCCTATTCTTGGGTTCGATCCAACCAACCCAAAAAATATAATAAAGCCTGTTTTAAGAGAAAACTTGTGCAAAAGTTTTCTTTTATTTTTATTGAGTTGATTCTGAAAGTTGTAAGTCTCAACCCTACTTCAAATATCGTGTTTGAGCCTTCATGCTTCCCTTTCTTTCTAACCCTATCCAAAAGCCACGTTACATCTAAAAGAAAGACCTTCCTATCAATCTTTGAGAATATCAAGGCTAAGCATGCTATGGATACGATTGCACCATGGGTATTACTGGTCTTCATCAACACAAGGAAAAAATAAAAATGAGAGAGACTTATTGGTGAAAATTCTTTTGGGCACCGTAAGGCGATGGTGAGTCGAGAGATTAAGAATGAGAGAGTCTTATTGTGAAAACCCTTTCGAGCACTGTAAGGCAATAGTGAGGTGAGAGAAATAAAATTGAGTGTCTTATTGGTGAAAACCCTCTCGAAAATCGTAAGGTGATGGTGAGTTGAGAGAATTGAAAATGAGAGAGGCTTGTTGGCGAAAACCCTCTGGGGCGCTACTAGTCGAAAGAGAGCTCTGATTATGATGAGATTTGTTGAAGTGCAGAAAATGCGATTTCAAAGTCGAATGTTCAACATGAGTTTGATGTTAGTTTGAATGGATAGATCAGGCTGCTCAATCCAAAATGCATGACATGATCATTGGAGCTAGCTACCACACTCAGATATATTCTCTCACATCTCATTCTTTCGAACAATGACATCTTTAGTTGAATTTCATTCTTCTCTATATTTCTATCTTTTTCATTCTTGTGTCTTTGAGTCAAGTCAGCGTTAGAACAAATGAGAAACAAATTCAAAATTCTACCATATTTTCTAATTGCATAGAGTAAGACAAATGGCCATCACATGAAATAACATGATTCAATATACAACAAAGTATTCAATGGGTTATCATCTATTGGGAAGTTTTGGATTCATGGAAGTATCGAGGTTAAATGGAGATCCAATTGAGAAACATCAGGAACCAGAGGTATGATATTAGGTTAGAGTAATTCTTGAATAGCCGGATTGTGGGTCAATAGCACAGTAGGCCAACGACACGCTCAGAATATTGGAGGTAGAGTTGAACCTGACAAGTGTTGGAATAATCGCCTTGAAAGCCAAAGCCACAAACCAACCACTAAGTTACAACTCACAAATTTTATTTTTTTTTTAAATAGGGGGAAATTTTGGTTTGTTAGTAGTAGGTACCTTTTGACATAATCGAGTTTCACATAATGAAATTTATTTTAATTTATCAGGACCCTCCTAGAAAATAAAATTTTATTTAGTTTATTAGGACCCTCCTGGATAATGGGATTTAATTTAATTTTTCAAGACCCTCCTAGATAATGGGACTTAATTTGGTTTATCAAGACCCTTCTAAAAAATCATATTTAATTTAATTTACCAGGACCCTCTTGAAAAATGAGATTTATTTTAAGTTATTAGGACCCTCATGAAAAATAGGATTTAATTTTAGTTTATCAGGAGCCTCCTGGATAATGAGATTTAATTTAGCTGTGAGGACCCTCCTGTTGAGATTTAATTTAATTTGTTAAATAATGGGATTTAATTTGATTTGTCAGGCCCTCCTAATGAGAAATTTAAGTTTATCAAGACCCTCCTGAAAAATAGGATTTAATATTTAAGTTTATCAGGACCCTCTTGGAAAATGAGATTTAATTTTTAGTTTATCAGGACCCTCCTGAAAAATGGGATTTAATTTTAGTTTGTCAAGACTCTCCTGAAAAGTGAGATTTAATTTTAATTTGTCAAGACCTCCCTGGAATATGGGGTTTAATTTTAATTTATCAAGACTCTCCTAGATAATAGGATTTATTTTTAGTTTATCAGGACCCTTCTGGAAAATGGGATTTAATTTTTAGTTTTTCAAAACCCTCCTTAAAAAATGGGATTTAACTTTAGTTTAGCAGGACCCTCCTAGATAATGGGATTTAATTTTAGTTTGTCAGAACCCTCCTGGATAATAGGATTTAATGTTAGTTTGTCCGGACCCTCCTAGATAATGAGATTTTATTTTAGTTTATTAGGACCCTCGTGGATAACGGGATTTAGTATTAGGATTCTTGTGAAGAAAAGACTTATCTTCAATAATAAAAAAAACATTTCAAAAGATGCGATGCAATAAAATTCAAGTTTCATCAAATGTTTTGATACATGAGGCTAAATTAACAAAAAAATTCTTCACTCTAAACTAGGGAGATTTGTTTTATTTATTTTGTTTGTTTTGATCTTAGGAACCTGCTGATAAAAAGGAAAATTCTCATTTTCAAGTTCACGAGCCCGCTGAATAACAAGTTTAAAAGCAGAATAGCACTTTGAAAATCAAGATTCCAATAAAGATTTTAAGGAAGATTCAAGAGAAAATGCATAGATGGAATTTCGTACTTGTATTTTCATTTAAACTTTTGTTTTTATTTTTTATGTAACAACGAAAACCATTGACCAAAGCCTCGATGGAACCTCACCCGACCTCCAACTCATCATTTTATCATTTTGTCCCCTCAAACTACGTGACATAATGTCACGACCCGAACGTAGACTCGGATTGCAACGCGGGACAAGGAGCCCCGAGAGACTCCAAGTCGACCCATGGCGTGAGCATACATCTAACTCAATCAATAAAGAGTAATACTCAAAGTAATAACATGGAGGAAGCATAACCATGATATGACATAGAAAGTGGAGCGTACTTCATTCATAACAGTTGAATTCTATACATAGTCTAAAACCCTCTAACATATCAGATGGGTTGATGGGACAACACCCCCAACTAACCCGACAAGTCTAGAAAACTGAATGTGAAAAGATGAATGATATCGAACTGGTCTTCAGAGAATAAGGACTCACCAAAGAGATGGATGCGAATCTCCGAGATGAGCTAATGACGGTGTTGGGTCTGAAGATCAGAGCCTGTATCAGAAACAATAAAGCATAGAGTATGCGGTCAGTATGTGGAATATACCGAGTATGCAAGGTAAGTAAAATGAACATTTAAAATACATAAAAGTGCGTAAGAGTAGGACAGCATGCTCATAAAATAAATATTATAGTGTAATATAAGGCTTAAGGTTTTCAATGCATTCGTAAATTAAACATATGCAAAATCATAAGAGAAGGACTTTATTAAACATGACTTGGGTCAAAACCGTATGAATATAACCATACATAAATCATGAGGAACAATGGGAGATTCTTATAATCGATATACCCATATAAGCACACATAGAGCCCGACCTATAAATCCCTAGTCGTGAGGGTGTTCATACCCTTCCAAGGGTAGAACCATGAAGGGCGCGATATCACACATAAAAATAAGAACAGTCTCAAGGGAGGTCCCATCATGTCCTACGGTGGCACGTAATTCCGAGATTCGAGGCAAAACCTGGACTCCGAACCTACTCGGTGTTAAATACTACTCCCAAAATATATATAGTGCTCATAGGATAATATACATGATATTCATGGTCTAGTTAAATCATGATAATCATAAGCATGCTTGTAAACATGTGAACTAGCTATGAGGGTAAGGCCCGTGAGTCGGCCAAAATCATACATCATAAATAATGAGGTTTATGCATACTTGTAAATCATATATATGCTTATTAAATCATAAATTTCATGATGGGCATTTGAGTAAATTCATATCATAAATCATAAATCATGATGGGTAGAAGATCATCAAAATCAAGATAAAATCATAACTCAATTTATCATGAAACAAGTGTTATTGGGCATAGTTTGATAGAGATTTGAGTAAATAAATTTATAATTGAATTAGTTGATAAATCTGATCATGGTTCGTAAAATATGACGTAAAACATGAGAACAAAAAACTCATAGATAGATCATTAGAATTTCATAAGATTTAGGATAAAACTCTATAAGATTTTTAAATAAAACTTCATGAATTAGGAGAGATTGGGCATGAGTGTGAATGAAGAAACCCACTCATAACCCTACATACCTGATTAAAGTTGAATCTTACACTTCCCTGATTGCCCAAGAAGAACTTGAGAAGAATTGGAAGCGTTAAGGCTTGATCTCCTTTCTAACTCTCTAACTTGCATGCATGGGTTTTGAGTAGGTTAGAATGACTTAACCTGTCTTAATACACTCTGAAAATAACTTAAAACGATGTAGTATAGGACCTTAGAGCATAGGAATGACGAGAATACCCTTTTTAATTTTGCAGGAAATAACTGCTCGTCATTCTCCACGAGGGACCTAACGAGTCGTTGCCACCATCCACGAGTTGCCACCTCAGTCGTTAGGTACACTGCCAAATTTCACCTAAACACATAACGGGCCACCCCACGAGTCGTTATCGGTGATCGCGATCATGGCAACCATTGGTTGCCTCCACTGCCTCAATCCTAGGTCATTGTGTACCTGATAACCACGATCCACCCAACAAATCGTGGTGTCTGACCCCGATTAATGGGGTCTATCCATTAGGTGCACTGCCTTCCGCTTTTCCCTCTTCTTTATTTCCTTGGCCACGGCTTACCTGACGAGTCGTGGGGCTTGACCACGACTTGTGGTCATGCCTGTGGTGCCCCTCTTCAATAATTCTTTTAACTCAACCCAAGTTTCCTCCATTTCAAACTCCCGGGTTTGATCTTTGGACTTCCGGGGTATAACAATATCTCCCCCTTGGGAATATTCTTCCTCGAATGTTGAAAAAAATACAGAAAAGCAGAGAAATGCAATCATCATACTCAAATACTGATCATTTAAACCGAAACTGATGTAATGACTATCTCCGATTCAAACTACATGGCTAAACTGAATTCATGAATCATATACATATCCACATACATGAAAGAAACTGGGGCACATGAACTGAACATGAAAATTAAATAGAGTTTTAGGGCAAAAACTGATACCTCAAGCTGGAACTATGCCGGTAGAGAATAAATGTGGGTATCTAGCCATTATGTCTGCTTCGGCTTTCCATGTAGCTCCTTCAACATGCTGATTCCTCCATAAAACTTTAACTGGAGTTATTTTCTTATTCCTTAACCTTCGAACCTGACGATCCAGTATTTCCACCGGAACCTCCTCATAACTAAGGTTGTCTTTCACCCCGACACTATCCAGCGGGAAAACTAGGGCTGGATCACCCAAACACTTCTTTAAGAGTGACATGGAATACAGGGTGCACAGAAGCTAATTCTAAAGGCAAATCCAATTCATATGCCACCTTGCCCATCCTTTTCACAATGCGGTAGGGGCCAACATAGCAAGGGCTGAGTTTTCCTTTCTTTCCAAACCGCATCACTCCCTTCATGGGATACACCTTCAAAAACACCCAATCATCCACTTCGAACTCAAGTTCTCTCCTTCTCACATCGGCATAGGACTTTTGCTACTTTCAGTTGTTTTCAACCTATCTCGTATGAGCTGAACCTTCTCCATAGCCTCATGGACTGAATCTGGTCCTATTATCGTAGCTTCACCAACTTTGAACCAACCAACAGGAGATCTACATCTCCTCCCATAGAGAGCCTCAAACGGAGCCATCTGAATATTGGAATGGTAGCTGTTATTGTATGCAAACTCGATAAGAGGCAAATGATCATACCAACTACCTTTGAAGTCAATCATGCATGCTCTCAATATGTCCTCAAGAGTCTGAATTGTCCGCTCCACTTGACCATCTGTTTGCGGGTGAAATGTTGTACTGAGCTTAACCTGAGTACCAAGTCCTTTTTTAAACGACCTCCAAAACTTAGAGGTAAATTGGGTACCTCTTTCTGATATGATGGACAAGGGAACTCCATGCAATCTAACTAGCTCTCGGATATATAGTTTGGCATAATCCCCTACCGAATCCGTGGTTTTGAAAGGTATAAAATAGGCGGCCTTGGTCAACCTATCCACAACAACCCAAATGGAGTCATATTACCGGCAAGTGTGAGGCAAACCTATTATGAAGTCCATATTGATTTCTTCATATTTCCAAGTAGGAATATCGATATCCTGAAGCACCCCTCCTGGCTTGTGATCCTCAACCTTTACTTGCTTACAGTTTGGGCACTTAGCTACAAATTCTGCGATGTCCTTCTTCATGTCATTCCACCAATAGACTTCCTATAAGTCATGGTACATCTTGGTGGCACCTGGATGGATTAAATACCTACATCCATGAGCCTCGTGCAACATTCGACGCCTCAAATCATCAACATCCGGAACACATAAGTGACCTGGTATCGAAGCACACCATCTCCCCCTTTGGAGAAGACCCCTACCTTCTGATTTTGAACGGCTTCCTTTAACTTTACCAAAATAGGGTCTTCGTCTTGTCTAGCTTTTAGATTCATCACCAAAGACAATTTTGATCCGTTTTGAACTATAACACCGCCATCAGTCGAGTCAACCAACCGAACTCCCAACCTTGCAAGTCGATGCACGTCTTTCACCAGCTCCTTTTTTCCCTCATCTACATGGGACACACTTTCCATGGAGAGTCTACTAAGTGCGTCTGCCACTATATTAGCCTTTCTCGGCTGGTAGAGGACACTCATGTCATAGTCCTTTAGTAGCTCCAACCACCTCATTTGCCGAAGATTGAGATCCTTCTGAGTAAACACATATTATAGACTCTTATGGTCCATAAACACATCCACATGGACCCCGTACAAATAATGTATCCATATCTTCAAGGCGAATACCACCACGGACAATTCAAGATCATGGGTCGGGTAATTCTTCTCATGAACTTTTAGGTCTTTGGAGGCATATGCTATAACTTTTGTGATGCATCAATACACACCCAAGTCCGATCCTTGAAGTATCACAATACACCATGAACCATCGGTACCCTCGAGTAGAGTTAACACCGGTGCTGAAGTAAGTCGAGTCTTCAACTCTTGAAAACTCCTCTCACAAGCCTCCGACCATTGGAATTTCACCTTCTTTTGTGTCAATTTTGTGAAGGGTGCTGCAATAGATAAGAAACCTTCAACCAATCTCCAATAGTACCCAGCTAAACCCAAAAACCTCCGAATATCTGAAGGATTCACCGGTCTAGGCCAGTTCTTTACCGTTTCTATTTTATGGGAGTCCACCCTTATGCCCTCACTTGATACCACATGGCCCAAAAACGCCACTAAGTTCAACCAAAACTTGAACTTGCTGAATTTGGCATATAACTAGTGATCCTTGAGAGTCTGTAGTACTACTCTCAAATGAGCGACATGCTCTTCCTCGCTCCAAGAGTATATCAAGATGTCATCAATAAACACAATCACGAACATATCCAGGTATGGCTTGAACACCCTGTTCATCAAGTCCATAAAAGTTGTAGGAGCATTCGTTAGTCCAAAAGACATAACAACAAACTCATAATGAACATACCGTGTCCTGAAGGCTATCTTCGAGATGTCGCTCTCCAGAACTCTGAGCTGATGGTACCCGGATCTCAAATCTATCTTTGAAAAACACTTGGCACCCTAAAGATGGTCGAAAAAATCATCAATCCTGGGTAGAGGATACCTGTTCTTGACGGTGACTTTTTTCAACTGCCGATAGTCAATGTACATCCGAAGGGAACCATCCTTCTTCCGAAAAAATAGAACTGGTGCACCACACGGAGATTTGCTTGGTCTGATGAAACCCTTATCTAATAGGTCCTTCAACTGCCTCTTCAACTCTTTTAGCTCAGTTGGAGCCATTCTATAGGGAGGAATAGATATAGGTTGTGTGTTGGGAAGAAGATCAATACCAAAATCGATTTCCCTCTTGGGAGGAACACCCGGCAAATCATCAGGGAACACTTCTGGCTACTCACACATTACTGGGACTGAATGGATAGTCGGGGCCTCGGACTCAACATCCTTAACCCTAGATAGAAGATACAGAAAACCCTTGGAAATCATTTTCCTAGCCTTAAGATAGGAAATAAAATGACCTACAGGCACGACCGAACTACCCTTCCACTCCAAGACTGACTTACCCAAAAAGAGAAACTCCACCACGCGAGTTCTACAATTAACAGAAGCATAACACGCATACAAGAAATCCATTACAAGAATAATATCAAAGTTAGTCATGGATAACTCTACAAGGTCTGCGAAGGTGACTTTATGCAATATTGTGATCGGGAAACTTCTATACACCCGTCTAGCTACAACTGAATCACCTACTGGAGTAGAGGCTAAGAAGGGTTCTGACAAGACATCGGGACTGACTCCGAAACTACTAGCCACGTAAGGTGACACAAAAGACAAGGTAGCCCCTAGATCTAACAAAGCATAAGCATCAAGGTAAAAACCTCGTAACATACTAGTAACCACATCCGATGAAGTCTCATGCTCCTAACCGGTCACCAAACCATAGAACCTGTTCTGGTGCTAACCGCTAGCTGAACTAGTCAAAGTGCCCTATTGGGAGGGACGTGTTGTTGAAGCGGCTGCACAGCGACTGGTATACGGGCTCTGCCACCCCCTAATCTGGCCAAAGGGCAATTCCTAAGTCTGTGTCTGGGTTTTCCACACCCAAAATAAGCGTCTGAGCCGATTAAGAACCTCCCTAGGTGGTTCTTGTCGCACCTTGCACAGGCTGGGAAGGTGCACGCTATATCTGCATGTTACCCTAGCCCCTCGAATTTGTAGCCCTACTTTTATGATAACCTTGTTGTCTAGATGGTGCACTAACTGATGATGGTGTTGGAGAAAAAGACCTGTGGTGAGTCTGTTGGCGATGTCTGCCCCCCGATCTAGGTTGAGAATGTCACACCCCACCTTGGGAGGCATGACTGGCACCTAGTGGCACACTAGAATCCGACTGACCTGGCTAGGCTTGTTCACACCTGGTGCATACCTGCAACTCAATTCAAGAAAACAACGAGCTATACCTCGATTGTAAATACAGCCCCTGACCGACAGGGCCATATAGCCACCTGTAAACAAAAACAGCTAACAAACAACAAGCAATAAAAGGGAACCCTATGCGGGATGAAAAGACCACCATTTTTTCTAGTTATAGCTGAAATGAAAATCAGGCAACTATAACTATACTATAGCCGACAAGGACACTATCTAACAGCTAAACAAGGCCCCACACGGCCATCACACGAAATAAGGCATATATAGGCCCCACACGGCCAACAATAAACTAACCACATGGAATTTATAAATATGCAAGCCTCTAGGAGTGGAATAATGGTCGAGACAGGGCCTCGACCTACCCCTATATTATACAATCAAAAAAGCGAACCTTCTAACTAATCAGCTCAGGAGGAGGGGAGCTAAGGTATTGTTGAATCTGGTTGAAAGCTAAGAAGGTCTTGATCCGCATCTATCCACACCTGCAGGCAAGTAATGTAGTGCCCCAAGGATGGGCGTCAGTACAATCTATACCGAATGTGTAAGGCAGTAAGTAAAAATGGCTGAATAAAATTGAAATAAAACTTAATAGAGGGGGTAGAGATACTACCTGAATATCTTAACAACCTGCTGTCTAATCTACCAGTAAATAGTGCAAACAAGAACCTTACCTAGCCTCCATAAGCCGGAAGGTACAAACAGCACAGAATAACCCACCCGGGGCCCCCATAAGCCCTGACGAGCACACTTCAATCTATATACCCCTAACAAAGTCAAATTGAGTCAACTAATAACTATAGCCAACCTACCAGTTCCTTCGGTCTACAACTGAGCCCACTTGGCCCCTGAACTGTAGCTATGTTTGACTCCAATGGACTCCTGATAACTGCACCCCGAGCACCAGGCTCAATGGGGGTATGGTGCTGATACGGCATAGAACTGGTAGTCCATCCATGGAATGGACTATATAAGGCCCTTGGGCCTCATCACCATCCCTTAGGACGGCATATCGCTCCTTGGAGCGATGTCATATAGCCCCTGGCGAGCAATGACATGGCTAGTAACCCTAGGGTTGGTCATGGAAGTCTATACAGGGCAAAGTCAATCCCAAACTAAACATAGAGTACTGGTCTCAGTTAACAACAACAGCTAATCACAATAACAATACTTTTGGCTCCTTTACTGGGATTCAAATTGTACTAAAATGCTATAGAAACTATCTTGCCGAAGGAATTCACCTTAACATACCTCGATTTTCATTTC
Source organism: Datura stramonium (assembly GCA_018107945.1). NCBI lineage: Eukaryota > Viridiplantae > Streptophyta > Magnoliopsida > Solanales > Solanaceae > Datura > Datura stramonium. The sequence goes on along the minus strand of JACEIK010001601.1, from coordinate 121,368 downwards.
CCGAATAACCGATGAGTTTCAACTTGTGTTCAACAGCACTTTCCAACTATAACCGTAATACTGGGAGAAAGAGACTAATTTCAATACCAAATTCGGCTTAAAATGATAAGTTTTGATACTAATAACCATAGTACTTCAATTTCACAAAATACGGCCGAAAACCTATAATTTCCTGAGAGTTCAGAAGGGACTAATGCTTATCTAAAGCCTGTGACTGTATAGGAATCAATTTGGAGCAATTTTGACAAATTTTTCTAGGCGGGGTTTCTGTTTGCTGGGTGAATTTTGAGAAAATAACTCCATAGTAATGCTCCCTGTAGGCTTAGAACTTGATACCTGAAGTTAATTTGAATTTGGACCGCGTTTAGCAGCGTAATTGGACGAAAATAAATCAAACTTTGCGTTTCTTTTAAGTTCTGGTCGAGGAAGCCTATTGAAAATGGTTTGAAATGAGAGGAGGGGTTTATATATAAGTGAGATCGGTTGGCAAGGGGGCACCCCGCGCTGGCCACAGCNCTTGCGCCAGTCTGCTGGCGCGCCGCACTGGCCGGTGCCCTGCTGGCTAGCGCATCGCACTGGCCCTTCGTGGCCTAGCCTCGCCCGATCCTACTCCCAAGGCTTTTCTACACACGTCATACTCTCTTTATTCATCACGAAACCACGTGTACGCTTACTAATTATTAACTTTTACGAGGTGTAACATCCTCCCCCCTTAGGAACATTCATCCTCAAATGTCATTCTCAGGCTTAAAGGGGGTTAACTCTCTTACCCAAGATTTAGAAAAATTTCGGCAGAGTCTCTTCTGTAATATGGACTATCCAGAAACCTGAAACACCAAAAAGTCCAACATAGACGCCTCACAGGATGCTACAAAAACCATTACACAATAATAAGGAATAGCTAAGTTACAGTACTGATAGCATAAGCAGTAAAATAACAACTGAATGACAACCTCACCTTAACTGCATAATCTAGATCAATCCTGGAACAGGTGAGGATATTTAGATTTCATATCATCCTCAACTTCCCAGGTCATCTGTTCTTTACTCCTATTCCTCCATAATACTTCAACAGAGGCGACATCTTTCGTTCTCAACCTACAAGCCTGCCGATCTATTATGGCCACTGGAACCTCTTCATAGGCTAACTCCTCAGTAACCTGGACGTCCTCAATTGGCATGACTTGGGATGGATCCCCTATACACTTTCACAGCATTGACACATGAAAGATCGGGTGAACAGATTCTAACTCTAGGGGTAAGTCTAACTCATAAGCCACTTGGCCTATTCTCTGAAGGATCCGGTATGGCCCAATAAACCTAGGGCTAAGCTTGCCCTTTTTACCAAACCTCATTACGCCCTTCATTGGAGAAACTTTTAGAAATACCCAATCGCCAACACTGAATTCCAGGGCTCTACGCCACACATTAGAGTAGGATTTCTGACGACTCTGAGCTGTTAGCAAGTGTTCTCTGATGAGTTTGACATTTTCTTCTAACTGGTGAATCATATCAGGTCCTACTAACTCTGACTCCCCTACTTCGAACCACCCAATAAAGGATCTGCATTTTCATCCATATAAGGCTTCATAAGGTGCCATTTGGATCATCGAATGATAACTTTTATTGTAAGAAAATTCAATAAGGGGTAAATGCTCATCCCAACTATCTCCAAAGTCTAACACACACACCCGCAACATATCCTCGAGCTTTTGAATTGTACGTTCTGCCTGCCCATCTATCTAAGGTGGACTGCTGTACATAAATTAACCTGTCCTCCCAAGCCCTTCTGAAATGACTGTCAGAATCTAGCTGTGAATTGTGCCCCCCGTCAGAAATGATAGAAGTCAGCACACCATGTAATTGAACTATTTCTTTGATATACAATTTAGCATAGTCCTCGGCTGAGAAGGTAGTCCTGACTGGCAGAAAATGAGTTGATTTCGTTAATCTGTCAACAATTACCAAATCAAATCTATGCCTGGTAAGGGTTAACCCTATCACAAAATCCATGTTGATTACTTCCCATTTCCACATAGGCACCGCTATCTCCTTTGTCAATCTGTCGAGTTTTTGATGTTCTGCTTTTACTTGCTGACAGTTAGGGAATTGTGCTACAAATTCTGCTACACCCTTTTTCATTCCCGGCCACCAGTAAATCTCTTTTATGTCATGATACATCTTTGTTGAACCCGGGTGAAGAGAATAACGGGAATAATGTACCTTTGCCATGATCTACTGGCGAAGTCCTACCACATCTGGAATGCAGAGGCGACCCCTCAATCTTAAAACCCCTTCTTCAGTTACCTCAAAAGCTGATACTTCACCTCGCCAAACTTTATCTCTAAGCTGTACCAGGTTAGGATCTTCATACTCCCGCTCTTTTACCTCTACAACCAGGGATGATATTGCGGTATTCTGAATCACTGCCCCACTATCTCCTGAGTCTACTGTTCAAATGGCTAAACTGGCTAACTGGTGCAATTCTCGGGCCACCTCCCGCTATTCGGGCCTCAAATGCGCTAAACTCCCCATTGATCTACGACTAAGGGCATCTGCTATGATGTTAGACTTCCCTGGAAGATACAAAATGTTCACGTCGTAGTCCTTCAACAGTTATAACTAGCGACACTGCCGTAAATTCAACTCTTTCTATGTAAAGATATACTTGAGGCTTTTATGATCAGTAAAAATATCCACGTGCACCCCATACAAGTAATGTCTCCAGAGTTTTAAGGTGTGAACTACAGTTGCTAGCTCCAGGTCTTGAGTGGGATAGTTTTTTTCATGCTTCCTCAGCTGCCTAGAAGCATAAGCAATTACCTTACCATGTTGCATCAGAACACACCCTAACCCGACGCCTGAAGCATCACAGTATACTGCATAACCCTCTGAACCTTCCAGCAAAGCTAGTACAGGCGTTGATGTCAATCTATTTTTCAACTCCTGAAAACTCTGTTCACACGCTTCAGTCCAGTGAATTTAGCTACTTTTTGAGTTAACTTGGTCAAAGGCGCTGATAGAGTAGAAAATCCCTCTACAAATCTCTTGTAATACCCAGCTAACCCTAGGAAACTGCATAGCTCAGTTGGAGTTGTAGGCCTAGGCCATGTATTTATTGCCTCAATCTTCTGTGAATCTACCTGGATACCAACATCCAACACAATATAACCTAAAAAGGCTACCGAATTCAGCCAAACTCACATTTAGAAAAAATTTCATACAACTGACAATCCCTGAGAATCTGTAGCACTATTCATAAATGATCTCGGTGTTCTGCTTCTAAGCGGGAATACACCAGAATGTCATCAATGAATACTATCACGAACAAATTCAGATATGGCTTGAAGTTGTTGTTCATTAGATCCATGAACATTGTATGAGCATTCGTCAACCCGAAATACATGACTAGGAAATCAAAATGTCCATACCTAGTCCCGAAAGCCATTTTTGGGATATCTCTCTCCCGAACCTGCACCTGGTGATACCCAGACCTTAAGTCGATCTTAGAGAAATACTTCGCCCCTTGTAGCTGATCAAACAAGTTATCTATTCTAGGAAGTGGGAATTTATTCTTTATGGTGACTATATTTAGTTGTCGGTAATCTATACACATGCGGAGGGAGCCATCTTTCTTTCTTACAAACAAAACTGGCACACCCTACGGTGATGTACTCAACCTGATGAAGCCCTTATCCAGCAGATCTTTCAGCTGTTCTTTCAACTCTCTAAGCTCGGCAAGAGCCATTTGGTAAGGAGGGATGGATATAGGTTGAGTACCTGGTAATAGATCAATAGAAAAATCGATTTCCTATTCTAGGGGAATACCAGGAAGTTCATCTAGGAACACATATGGAAATTCATTGACTATTGGAATGGACTGAAGAGTCGGGGATTCTGCTTGGACATCCTGAACCCTGACAATATGATAGATGCAACCCTTTGCTATCAACTTTCTCTCCCGAAGATAGGATATAAACCTACCTTTCGGCGTGGCTGCATTGCCTTTCCACTCTTGTATTACCTCCCCTGGAAAGTGGAATCGAATAGTAGTGGTCCAACATTCTACATTGCCATAACATGGTGCTAGCCAGTCCATACCTATAATTGCATCAAAATCAATCATTTCTAGTTCCACCAAATCTGTCGAAGTTTGGCAACCAACAACCTTTACTGTACAACCCCGGTAGATCCTTTTTGCTATAACAGAATCACCGACGGGTGTGGACACTGAAAAGTTAAAGAAATTCTGGCGTTATACCGAACTTCCCGGCCACTAATGGTATAACATAAGATAAAGTGGAACCTAGGTCTATCAAAACATACACGGAATGATAACAAATGTCCAGCATACTTGTCACAACATCCAGCGACGACTCTGACTCTTGTCGCCCGGTAAAGCAAAAGTGCTATCCAGAACAGTGCCTGAACTCAATGCACCTGACCTGCCTTGGCCTCTGCCGGCTAGAGCTGAGGGCCTATGCCATACTGGAACTGCTGGGGCACGTGACCCTGCTGAAGATCTGTCTTATCAGTCCCGATCACTCTGACCCCTGGCTGGACAGTCCCTCATCATGTGACCCTCTTGTCCACAGGTGTAACATGCAGTAGAACCATACCAGTATGCCCCAAGATGACATCGATTGCAGATAGGAAAAGGTGGTATAGTGAATCTACTCTTCTCTGACCTTATCTACTGCTGCAAACCCGATGGCTGTGAGCTCTCATCGGGTCCTGACTGCCCTCGACGGCCTGGTCTACCACACTGCTGTTGCTGTGGAGGTGGGGCTCTGGGTGGTCTGCCTAATAGTCGTGGCCTAGGTCCGCCCTGAAACTCTGCCTGAGTGTCACTAGGTCTAGCCCTGCACGCTGCTCCTGATTTTCCCTCTCTATCTCCCGCTACCACTGCCTGATCCCCTTAATACTCTGAGAAAATGCCTGAATACGAGCGATATCCATGTCTCTCCCGCAAAGTAGCGGTAACACAAGTCTCCACGTACTTTGGAAGCAGCCCCATAATGAATCGGTGCACCCTGGCTGGCATAATGTCTACCAAAACTGGTGCATATCGAGCCAAGGAGTCAAACCTCATAGCATACTCCCAAACACTCATTGAACCCTGCTCCAGATGCAGAAATTGATCTACCCGGGCCTATCAAATTTCTTGCAGCAAATAGTAGTCCAAGAAGGCCTCTGAAAAGCTGGACCAAGTCGGAGGGGGAACATCTCTACCTCGGGACCTCTCCCAACTCTCGTACGTTATGTCCCTCAACCGAAATACCGCTAACTCAACCGACTCCGCAGGCGTGGCATGCATTACCCTGAAGATCCGCTGTAACTGGTCCAAGAAGTCATGAAGGTCCTCATCTCGATCCGTCCCTGTGAAATGTGGGGGACTCTGTGCGAGAAACTTTCAGACCCTCGAACTACCAGGTTCTCCCAAAGATTCAGCA
>JACEIK010001601.1:65795-78975 GCA_018107945.1 Datura stramonium | reverse complement strand
GTAATAGAAAATTTAACGCTAAAATAATATAAAAATTAAGGAGGGTCAAAGATTATGTGTCTACAGCTTGCCCCTCTTTGACTGGAAACACCCAGAGTTTTCAGACAAAGAAGTAGACAATGAGATAAGTTTTAACCCGACTATCATTTAAAAGGGCGAAGAAAAGCAGAAAGATATGGAATTGAGCCCTGAATTTTAGACAACCTAGATACCTCGGGTTATAAGAGAGTCGGGTCAAGTGTAGTTCGAGGAGTAAGAGGGATGATGGAAAGATGAGTTGGAGATTCAAATAGGGTCCCATCGAGGCTTTGGTCCATGCTCATGTTATTACATCAAAAATAAAAATCAAACTACAATCTAAAAGAAAATACAAGTATAGGATCCTATCTATGCATCTTCTCTTGAATTTTTCTTGAAATTTCCATTGGAATCTTGACCTTCAAAGTGCTATTCTGCTTTTAACCCGGGTGCTCAGGCGGGTTTGCGAGATTGAAAATGAGGATTTTTTTATTCTCCCAAAAGATTCCTGAGATCAAAACAAAATAAAGGAAGAGGAAACAAAATTTTGCCCCAGTTTAAAGTGAAGGAAATTTTATTTCTTAGCTCATATATCAGGAATTTTGGTGACACTTGAATTTTGTATCACATCCTTCACAATGCTTCTAACTGTTGAAGGTAAGTCTTTTCTTCACGAGCATCCCGATACTACATTTCATTATCCAGGAGGGTCCTACTATAATATCCCATTATCCAGGAGGGTCCTGCTATACTAAATCCTATTATCCAGGAGGGCCTTGCTATACTAAATTCCATTTTTCAGGAGGGTCTTGCTATACTAAATCAGGAGTGTTCGGTTATACTAAATCCCATTATCCAGGAGGGTCCTTCCAAATTAAATCCCATTTTCCAGGAGGATCCTGCTATACTAAATCCCATTATCCAGAGGGTCCCGTTATACTAAATCTCATTATCCAAGAGGGTCTTACTAAATACGTCCCGTTATCCAGGAGGGTCCTGACAAATTAAATCTCATTTTTCAGGAGGATCCTGCTATACTAAATCTCAGTATCCAGGAGGGTTCTGGTAAACTAAATCCCATTGTCCAAGAGGGTCCTGCTAAACTAAATCCTATTATCTAGGAGGGTCCTGCTAAACTATATCCCATTGTTTAGGAGGGTCCTGCTATACTAAATCCCATTTTCCAGGAGGGTCCTGCTATACTAAATTCCATTATCCAGGAGGGTCCTGTCAAATTAAATCCCATTTTCCAGGAGGGTCCTACTATACTAAATCCCATTATCCAGGAGGATCCTGCTATACTAAATCCCATTATCCGGGAGGGTTCTGTTAAATACATCCCATTATCCAGGAGGGTCCTGCTATCCTAAATCCCATTATCCAGGAGGATCCTGATAAATACGTCTCATTATCTAGGAGGGTCCTAATAAATATGTCTCATTATCCAGGAGAGTCCTGACAAATTAAATCTCATTTTTCAGGAGGGTCCTGCTATACTAAATCCCATTATCCAGGAGGGTCCTGCTATCCTAAATTTCATTATCCAGAAGGTTCTTGTTAAACTAAATTCAATTTTTCAGGAGGATCTTGCTATACTAAATCCCATTATCCAGGAGGGTCCTGTTATACTAAATCCCATTTTTCAGGAGGGTCCTGTTATACTAATTAAATCTCAAAGACTAACAACACGAACAAAATTTTCTGCCCCAGTTTTATCAGAAAATTATTGTGAGTGTCGTTAGAATCAACAAATATTTATGAGCAAATAAAACTAGGAGAAAAAGCCTCCTAGGAGATTGTGGCATCAACAATTTAAAAATATACTCTAATTTTATTTGATTTTTTTAAATGCAAACCTGTATTGTGCCATCACCTTTCTATTTTTCTAGAAAAAAGTGAACATTTAAAATTTGGGCCTCTCTTGTGAATATAACTTGTATCCTGTTTTCACACCAAAAACACTTGTAAGTTCAAAAGCGTGGTGGTTGGTTTGCGGCTTTGTCCTTTGACGCTTATTGTTTCAATACTTATTAGGTTCAACTCTACCTCCAATATTCTGAGTGTGTCGTTGTCCTGCTGTACTATTGACCTATGATCCGGCTATCAAGAATGATTTTAAACCAATATCACATCCTCGATTTCCTGATGTTTCTCAATCAGATTTCTACTGAACCTCGGTATTTCGATGAATCCAAAACTTTCCCACAGATGATAATCCATTAAATACCTTGCTCTATTTTAAATCATGTTATTTTATGTGGTGGTCATTTTCTTGCTCTCTGCAATTGGAAAGGCTGGTAGCAAGTTTTGAAATCCTTTCTCACTTGTTTTGAAACACTGACTTGACTTAAAGATACAGAAAAATAAAATGACGCAAAGATAGAATAATAGAGAAGAATGAAATTCAACTAAAGACATTATTTTTTGAAATGAGATGTGAGAGAGGCATATCTGAGTGTGGTAGTCGACTCTAATGATTATGAAATGTATTTTGAATTGAGTAGCCTGATCTATCCACTCAAACTAACATCAAACTCATCAAACCTCTGACTTTGAAACTGTATTTTCTGCATTTCAATAAATCTCATCACAATAAGAACTCTCTTTAGACTAGTAGCGCCTGAAAGAGTTTTCGCCAACAAGCCTCTCTCATCTTTATTTCTCTCAACTCACCATCTCCTTACGGTGTCCAAAAGGGTTTTCACCGATAAGACTCTCTCATTTTTATTTCTCTCAGCTCACCAGCGCCTTACAATGTCCAAAAGGATTTTCACCAATAAGACTCTCATTTTCATTTCTCTTTGTGTTGCTAAAGACCAATAATACCCATGGTGCAAACATCATATATCCGCAGTATGCTTAGCCTTAACATTCCCAAAGATTGATCAGAAGGTCTTTCTTTTTTATAGTAATGTGGCTTTTGGACAGGGTCAGAAAGAAAGAGAGGCATGAAGACTCAAAATAATATTTAAAATAGGGTCGGAACTTACAACTTTCAGAATCGACTCAATAAAAATAAAAATAACTTTTGCCCTAGTTTCTTTTTAAAATGGGCTTTATTATTTTTTTATTGGTTGGACCGAACCCCGGAGTAGGGCTTCCTACATATCTTGTCGATACAAGAATTAGGTCAAACGTAGTTCATGAGATTGTGATTTTAAAAAAATTTCTTCTTTTTTTATTTTCTTTCTTCTTTTTTCTCTTTTTTTTTCTTTTTGTGACTCCATTATGATTCTGAAAGAGGGATATGAAAGAAAATAAACTAAGGCTCAAAAGGGATGACACAGTAGTTGGAGCAGAATAAAATATCTTCATCATATCAAATTTTGAAATGTCAAGTACAAAGCAACAGAAACCAATTACGGAAAATAAAGGTCATACATAATATCTCTTCACAACATCAGCGTTTATAGCCATTTCTGTTGTTTTTTCTTCTATGTCCGTCAAGCATAGAGCACCATTGGGCAACACCCTCTTTACAATGAGTGGCCCTTGCCAGTTTTTGGAGAACTTACCCTTCGCTTTAGCCTGGTGGGGGAGGATACACCTCAATACTAATTGACCCACTTCAAAATGTCTAGGACGCACTTTTTTATTATACACTCGTGCCATTCTTCACTGATATAGTTGTCCATGACATACTGATGTTAATCTCTTTTCATCATCAAGCTTAATTGCTCCAACCGGGTCTTAACCCGCTCATCATCATCGATCTCAGCTTTCACAATAATTCTAAGGGATGGAATTTCGACCTCGGCAGGTATAACTGCTTCCGTTCCATATACCAATAAATAAGGAGTTGCACCTACGAAAGTGAGAACAGTAGTGCGATAACCCAATAAAGCAAAAGACAGCTTTTCATGCCACTGTCTGGAACTCTACATTATTTTGCGAAGTATCTTCTTGATATTCTTATTAGCAGCTTCTACAGCTCCATTTGCTTTTGGACGATACGAAGTTGAATTTCAGTGTACAATCTTGAACTGTTGGCATGCCTGTTTCATCAAATGACTATTGAGATTAGCCGCGTTATTTGTAATAATTATCTTTGGGACACCGAATCTGCAAATGATAATTGAATTAATAAAACCCACAACTTTCTTGGTTACTAATTTGAATGTCACTGCTTCTAGCCATTTTGTAAAATTATCAATGGCTACCAAAATGAATCTATGGCCATTTGATGCTTTTGGTTCAATTGGCCCAACCACATTCATTCCCAAGGCCACAAAGGGCCATGGAGCCGACATATCTATTCATTAAAAATAATTGATTCAATACATTTCTTTTGTACCCATAGGTACTATATTGGATTTGAATCAGATTTCGGATCAACATTATATGCAACTCAGAGGGAGGGGAATGTATCAAGTCCCCATGCACTTGGCATTCATGACATTTGCGAACGAAATGAATGGAATCTCGCTCCATGGTGAGCCAATAGTAACCTGCACGAAGTATTTTCTTTGCCAACACATACCCGTTCATATGCGGTCCACAAACTCCAGAATGTATTTCGGTCATGATAGCGGAAGCCTCTCTAGCATCTACAAACCTTAGAAGTCCTAAATCTGGAGTCCTCTTGTATAAGATTCCCCCTTTTAAGAAAAATCCGCTAGCCAATGGACAAATAGTTCTCTTTTGATTACTATCGACATGTGCTGGATATTCTCCAGATTGAATATATCCTTTGATATCATGGAACCAAGGTTCACCATCAAGTTCTTCTTCGACCGCATTACAATATGCATGTTGATCACGGATCTGTATATATAAAGGGTCAATATGAGTCTTGTTGGGATGTTGAAGCATCGAAGACAAGGTTTCCAAGGCATCAACAATCTCATTATGAATTCTGGGAATATGTCTGAACTTTACTAATACAAATCGTAGATAAAAACTTTTTAAGCAATCTCGATATGGTATTAGCTTTAAGTCACGAGTTTCCCAATCTCCCTAAATCTGGTGGACTAACAAGTCTGAGTCCCCTAACACTAATAATTATTGAATTTCCATGTCAATTGCTAGTCTTAAACCCAAGATTCAATCCTCGTATTCTGCCATATTATTGGTACAGTAGAATCGAAGTTAGATGTTATGGGATAATATTTTCCTGATTCGGAGACAAGAACTGCTCCTATCCCAACCTCTTTTACATTAGCGACACCATCAAAGAACAACTTCCAACCGACGTGGTTATCAGAAATAGCTTCATCAACACATAATACTCCTTCATCAGGAAAATATGTCTTTAATGGCTTATATCCTTTTTCAACGGGGTTTTCAGCCAAATGATCTGGTAAAGTTTGGGCTTTCATTGCGGTCTGTGTCACGTAGACAATGTCAAATTCTGTGAGCAATATCTTTCATTTTTCGAGTCTACCTGTGGGCATGGGCTTCTGAAAAATATTCTTTAAGGGATCCATACGGGAAATGAGGTAAGTAGTGTACGACAAAAGGTAATTCTTCAGCTTCTGTGCCACCCAAGTTAGTGCGCAACATGTCCTTTCAAGAAGAGTGTACTTTGCCTCATAGGTGGTAAATTTCTTGCTGAGATAATAGATGGCCTGCTCCTTTTTTCCTGTGATGTAATGTTGACCCAATACACAACCAAAAGAGTTGTCCAAAACTGACATATACAATATCAAGGGTAAGCCCGGCTCAGAGGGAACCAATACAGGTGGATTCGATAAGTAACCTTTGATTTTATCAAATGCCACTCGACATTCTTCAGTCCATTCAACCGTAGCATTCTTTTTCAACAACTTAAAAATGTGTTCATATGTGGTTGTGAATTGGGCGATGAATCTACTAATATAGTTCAACCTTCCAAGTAGGCTCATCACCTCAGTTTTGTTCTTTGGCGGTGGCAATTCCTGAATAGCTTTAATCTTTTAGGGATCTAACTCGATACCACGCCGATTGACTATAAATCCTAACAGATTTCCCGATGGGACTCCAAATATACATTTTGCTGGATTCAGTTTGAGATTATATTTGCGGAGCCTTTTAAAGAATTTTCTTAGATCTTTAACATGGTCAGACTACTTTCGTGATTTGATGATCACATCATCCACGTAAACTTCAATATCTTTATACATCATGTCCTGAAACATAGTGGTCATTTCCCTCATGTAATTTCTAGCATTTTTTAGCCCAAATGACATGACTCAATAACAATATGTCCCCCATGATGTGATAAAATATGTCTTTTCTGCATCCTCATTATCCATAATGATCTGGTGGTACCCTGCATAACAATCCATAAAAGATGTGAGTTCATGCTTGACACAATTGTCTAACAAGATATGGATGTTAGGTAGTAGAAAGTCATTTTTTGGTCTTGCGTTGTTTAGATCATGATAATCGATGCACATTCGAACTTTTCCATCTTTCTTTGGTATTGAGACAATATTGGCCAACCACGTAGGATATTGAGTGACTCGAATGACTTTGGCCTCAAGTTGCTTTGTAATTTCCTCTTTAATTATTACACTCATGTTAGTTTTAAGCTTTTGTTTGATCGGGGGGAATGCCGGATCAGTTGGCAACTTGTGAACTACTAGGTCAGTGCTTAAACCAGCATATCATCATACGACCATGCAAAAACATCTTTGTAGTCAAATAGAGCCTTGACTATTGCTTCCTTTTGTTGTTGTTGAGCATATACACTTATCTTAGTCTCCCTAATATTTTCATGATCTCCTAGATTGATTGCCTTTGTTTCATTCATATTAGGATTTGATTTATTCTCAATCTGTTCGTAATCCTTGCTTATTTCCTAAAATACCTCATCCTCATGATATTCAACTTCTTGGTTCATTATTTCCTGATTAGATTGAATTTTATGATCTGGATGCAAATTCTGCATGCATGTCATATCACTAGAATCGACATAGAAAGAATTGTACAAAAGGAAAATAAACAAGTAAATATTAGACTCAAAAATGGAAAGAAGGGAAACTGCATTTCATTGAAAGGAAAGATAGGAGGGTTTAACATAAAAACAAATGAGATAAATATCCGAATTACAACCCTAAAATAATTCGAATTACAAAAAGGAAAACAAAACAAACTACTTGTTACACCCCGCAAATGCTATAGGTTAGTAGGCGTACACGTGGATTGGTGATAAGTACGGAGAGCTTGATGCGTGTGGAAAAAGCCTCGGAAGCAAGGTCGGGTGAGGCTAGGCCGCGAGGGGCTAGCATGACGTGCCAGCCGGTAGTGCACTGGCCAGCGCGGCGCGCCAGGCACATTAGCGCCCTGGGAGGCGCGACGTGGCAGGTACCTTGGCACGATTGCCAGCGCGCGGCGCAGGCCTCTTGGTGCGTTGGCCAGCGAGGCACCGCCTAGGACACCGCCCTATGCCTATATATATGTTTCCTTGTTCAATTCAAATCATTCGTCAAACTTATCCCTCAACCAGAAATGAGAGAACACGCAAATTTCATCATATTTCATCTAATTACGCTACCAAATACCGTCCAAACTCAAATTAACTTCAGGTATCGAGTTCTAAGCCTAGGGAGCATTCCTACGGAGTTATTTTCTCGAAATACGCTCGGAAAATTGGAACTCCGCCGTGTAGAAGATATCAAAATTGCTCCAAATTGATTCCTAAACGGTCACAGGCATTAGATAAGCACTTCTCCCTTCTGAACTCTCAGAAAATTACAGGTTTCTGGTCGAGTTATTCAAAGTTGAGTTATAATTGATATAGTTAACGAAAGTCATTGTTGTTCGGCGAATTTTATATTGAAATTTGTCCTATTCTCTTAGCCTGAGGGTTACAGTTGGAGAGAGCTGCTGATTACAAATTGAACCTCACCAGTTAAATCAGAAATCAACATTCGAGGTTTTTCAAGATTTATTCCTTCAACAAGTTATTCTCGTCGTATAGTGATACGACTTACGTTCTTCAATGTAAATAATGGTCCCATATGTTGCAAATAGTTGCTATCAGTAGATTGCAATTAGATATGTTGTGGTTAGCTGCTATAAAATGTATATGGATCGTATCGCAGTATCCCTTGTTGGGAAGGAGCATGTAAGTATGACATATGCTAGAAACTCTGCTGTTCTCCAGCTCATTGTATTAGTAGAGTGAGATGTTTTATTGTCAGGCCTAGACCTTAGCAGATTGTGGATAGCTATTGGGCCTGAGTTAGTAAGTTGAATAACATAGGCGCAACTAGGTGATATAGCTTCCAGCCGGGTGCCTGTTTTGTCAGTAAAGCACGCCCAGAGGCCATTGGAGTACCCTCACGTCCCAGGGCTAGAAATTTAGATAGGATGGCCATACTTTAAAGTTAGTGGCACTAGGGTTGTCTAGTGAACTAAGTGACAACCTACCATTTAGTTAGCTACTACTAGTGACTATCAGTTTCAGTTGATTTAGTATTCGTCACGCAGGTCGCCCAGGAAGCCATCCAAGTCGTTAAGGTCAAATAGACCCGTGGGTATCCTAAGGAAAGGGACCTTACTAGCAGTTAGAGGCAGGGCCTATGCCCCAGCCTGCTCCTATAAGATACTCAGGGACCGATTGCCGTGAGTGGCTAAATCTATATAAACTTATCTATAAAGTTAGGGTTTGCCTAGAAAATTCATATAAAATATGAACAAACCAAGTTAAGGTCTAAAGGACTAGAACCATGTTAGTACAGTATTACCCTCAGGCTAAGAATGTTAGTAAGCTGCCTGTGGAGGATTAGGGGCCGGTCGCTCAAAAGCATGTTCGGTCAGTAGCAGCCCTACAGTCGTTCTAAGCAAAAGAACTAGGTAATTGGTCGTCTGTGACCCTACAGTTCCTTATGAGTTATAGGTTCCCGAGCAGGACATTCAGAATATTGTTAGGCCACTCCAAATCTCACCCTATCTGATCTAGACCGTTAGAGATTATGATCACTACCAAGATCCTCTGATCAGATACAGGTGCACGGGGTGTCCCTGCTAGAAGCCATACAGATTATTCTAGGGGCGAGCAGTGGTCGCGTTAGGGTCAAAAGGCCTGATATGCCTTTTGAGTGGCTAGATTGAGACTTCAGTATAGCACCTCGGGTGGGGTTTCCCTAACTTAGGAGCCTTCTATGACCACCCTAGGGTTACTAGCTGTGTCGACGCCCGCCAGGGGCTATATGACGTCACTCCAAGGAGCGATATGCCATCTCCAGAGACGATGCAGAGGCCCAAGGGCCATATTACAGTCCATTCCATGGCTGGAATACTAACTCTATGTCATATCAGCATCACACCCTCGTCGAGCCTGGTGCCAGGGTGCAGTTATCAGGAGTCCATTGAACTCAGACACAGCTACAGATCCGGAGCCAAGAAGGTTCAGTTGCAGACCCAGGGGGACAGGTAGGTTGGTTATAGCACCAGTAGAGTCATAGAAACCTGGTTAGGGGTATATAGATTAAAGTGTGCTCGCCAGGGCTTATGGGGGCCCAAGCGGGTTATTCTGTGTTGATTGTACCTTCCATGCTTATGGGGGCCAGGTTAGGTTCTTATTTGCATCCTTTTCTTCTAGCTATAGCTTAGGAATATATGATTGTACAGTCTTAGCTCATATACGTGTAGTTTTTTAATAGATGCAGGTTATGAATGAGCAAACTCCCAAGTTAATTTCTGCTCCTTCCTTCTACTTACTTTCAGTCTTTACCAGCCTTCATTCAGCTTATTTACTGCCTTACATATTCAGTACATATTGTACTGACGCCCAACTATAGGGTGCTGCATTACTTGCCTGCAGGTTTAGATAGACATGTTGTGAGATCTCCAGGGAGCCATTTAGAGTCAGTACATTGGCCAGCTCCTTTCATTCAGAGTTGCCAGGTTATAGAATATTACCACCTTTTATTTGTATAGTATTTGGGTAGCGACCACTATTTGTATTCTTAGAGGCTTGTAGACTACAGTCTTCAGTTAGTAGGTTGTTGTTGGTCGTGCGGGGCCTATGTATGTCTTATTTTACGTGTTAGCCGTGTGGGGCCTAGTGTAGCTATCTATTTTTATTTCTGTTATAACTAGACAACATGGTGGTCTTGTCGGGCCGCATAGGATCCCTTCATTACCTTGTTGTTGGTTAGCTGGTTTCTTTTACAGGTGGCCTTGTCGGGCTGAGGATGTGGTTACAGTCGAGATATAGCAGTTTGTTTTCTTGAGTTTGAGTCATCGATAGGCACCAAAGGTGCCTGTGCCCAGCCAGGTCAGCCCAGATTCCAGTATGGCATTAGGTGTCAGTCATGCCTCCCAAGGTGGGGCGTGACAAACTTGGAATCAGAGTAGTTCGTATCCTAGGGAGTCTGCAAGCAGTGTCTAGTAGAGTCTTGCTTAAAAATGTGTTGTGCACCACATTTTATAAGCAGGAGGCTACGAGGCATGATAGTATGGTTACCCTTTCTTCCTCTCAGATCGTGCTATAGAGCCGAGTTGTACAAGGTTGAGTCCCTAAGCTTTCATTGCTATATCTTTCTAGAGTAATATGTGATATAAGACAGACTCCAGCCAGCCGCAAGATAACTACAACATCAGGAGGAAGCACCAGTGCGATGCCATAGTTGGGGGACAGTCAGCCTAAGGGCAGTAGACGTCTTCTAAATTCTCCCGTCACCCTTTCGGGGCACTAGGAACTTCATAAGGTGGTAGATATATCAGCAGCCTCGGAGTGGGAGGTCAAGAAGTATAGTGTGTATATATATNATATGAGTTAGCTCCCTTAGCAGACGTTAAGAATTGGGTAGGGGCAATAGTTAATGTTGAATTACCTGAAATATACGAAGAATCGTGTGAGTACAATAGAAAGTGCAAGTATCAATTCCATATTGTCCAGAATGAATAATAAAGGAGGGATAGAATTGCTGCCTTCGAGAAGGATTAGAGAATGATTGAGACCCTTAGTGTTTACAAAGTTATCTAGACCCTTACAATAGTAAATCAAGAGGACGAATAAGGTTTCCAGCAACACTTAGTTGCGCGTGGGAAAGTCCATAAGCGATAAGCCCTTAGTAATAGTAAAATTCAGGTCAGGAATAGGTCGATTCCGCCGCAGTGTGCGAATGACGGTAGGGCACACCTGCAAGATAATGGTTATGGCCCTAGTTTGCTATGTCGAAGGACAGAGAGATCATATGAACAAAATGGGCCCGAGTGCGGGTCAGAAGGATACGGGTCGGTAGACTTGGTTAGTAATATCTTTGACAGTATGAGGCAGAAGGCATGAACCCCAGATCTTAGCCTCTAGGCGTAAGGAGGGAAGCACGAGTATTTATACTGGAGGGAAATAGAATCACCTCCAGGTTGAAGTAGATTGACAGAGCATGGGACCACCGCTTAATATCGAGAAATAAGCAGCGAGCTGATAGTTAAGAGATAGTGAGTTTGTAACCTAGAATGCTGCAATATCACCACCAATTATGGAGGTAAAGGAGTGGCGAAACTGAGATTTTAACCTAGTACAACCAAGAGGCAAGGAACCATAAGAAGTTATTGTCCTTAAGATAATAAAGGATGGAGTTGTGAGACCTAGAGGTCAGCTCTGCATTCCAAGGTGACAGGACTTCATTAGCAGACTATGGCTAAGGTGCACCATGTCCGTTACTCCCTCCACCCAGAGGTTAATGAAAATACATCAGGTCGTAAAGAGAGACCTACTGATTGCATGGGAAGAGGGAAGATATCGTTGAGTCGTAGCATAGAACTCTAATGACCAGCCAAGGGAGGCTGGGCAGTAAGAACAAAGCAGGCCAATTTAGGAAATGGTTGTGCCTGCATGTAATACCCCAAAAGTTCCTAGGGCTAGACTTGAGATTTGAAGTGTGATCGGCAGGAAAATTTGAATTTTTTTTACTTCAGTACGACTCAACCTACGAGTCGTAGATTGGTTGTACGGGTCGTAGGAAGACCCATAGGCCAGATCAGATAAGTTGTTTCCCAACCACGAGTCCCCACTATGAGCCGTAGTATGTGGGTACGACCCGTAGCCAGAAGTCATAGAAAGTCTTTGGAGTTATCATGTGAATGATTGTACGGGTAATAGTATGACTCGTAGGATGTTGTTAGGGGTCGTGGTACAAGTCGTGGAAATATTCAGAGAGTTGGGGAAAAGTGGATTCATTAGTCACTGGAGGAAACCGTAGGTTGGTGGTATGACTCATGGTATGAGTCTTAATATGATGGTGTAAATCATTGGTTCAGTCGTGAATTGATATATTATAATTCCTCATACTTTCGGGCTAAGTTAGGAACCCTTCTAGGTATGTGGATAGACCCACACCCAATGAATTTATGGAAACAAGGTGTTAAGATTAATTTCAAAGTTTAAGAATTGCATTGGATGCAAATTAAGGTCTTAAGGAATCTCTAGCATGAAGTTGAGTTGAGAGCCTTCTCGCTGATTGGGTTTTTCGTATTGGTTCGTATAAGGGTTAACTTCAACCGATCATATCTCCCATGTTACAAAATGTTTTTGGGTGATTTAGCACATCAAATTGAATCCCTTTTAGTCTTTTTTCCAACGCATCTGACTTTTCATCAATCGGAGTTCGAAATAAAAAGTTATTAGTGATTTAGTGAAGCTCCAGCAGGCATGATACAACTCTCAGTACGAGTCGTACAAGCAACCTACGACCCGTACTGTTGGTAGTGGTAACTGCCTGTTACAGGTTTTATTTTGTTAGTTTTGGGAAATTTTGGTAAACTCCTATGCTTCTAACTCCTAAATGATGACGTTTTGGACTTCCTTAAGGTCAGATTAAAGGGATTAACCTAGACTAAATCCTTACTCTCTTCAATATGCTTAGATTAGATTTACTCCTAAGAAGGAGCTAAGGTTCATCACCTCTGTTACACCCCGTAAATTCTTGACATGTAGATGGCCTATTCGCATGTTGGTTAAGAGTTTTTGAATGTCATACATGCTAGGAAAAGGCCCGGAGAAAGATCGGACAAGCGCCAAGTCGGCGCGTCGCATTCGACGAATGCGACTTATAAATCGCATTCCAGGAATGCGACTTATAAGTCCCAAGAATAAAAAGGCCTCCCACTTCGGTTTATTCCATAAATATTAGATAATTTCCAGTAACCACGAGAGAAACAGAGGGTGTGAAGTAATTTGATGAAATTTCTTCCGTTTACGCCGTCAAACACGGTCCAAACTCGAATT
>JACEIK010001601.1:6319-44134 GCA_018107945.1 Datura stramonium | reverse complement strand
CTGTTTTGCTGCGATTTTCTGGAAATTTCTAAGTGTTATATCATAACAAACCGAAGTGGGGGCTTTATATACTTGGGCCTGGACAGGCCCAACGTGTCACTGAGCCAACGCGGTGGCCCCGCCTCCGTGACACGGCGCCATCACGGAGGGGCTCTACCCCGGCTCCTTCCGCGGTGGTTCGACAGGATTTTCGTCCGATCTTTTCCCGGGCCTTTTTCCAACACGTATGGCTTTCAAATATGCTTAACCAACGTGCGAATAGGCCATCTATATGCCGGGAATCTTAAGGGGTGTAACAATGTGGATATTTTTATTGACCATAAAAGTCTTCAATACATTTTCACACAGAAAGAGCTGAATTTGCGACAACGTCGTTGGTTAGAATTGTTGAAAGATTATGATGTGAACATCTTGTATCACCCAGGGAAAGCTAATATTGTGGTGGATGTTCTTAGCCGCCGATCTATGGGTAGTTTGGCATATCTGAGGTCGGAACAGTGGGAAATGGCCTAAGAATTGCACCGGCTAGCCAACTTAACAGTTCGGGTAGTTGATACAGAGGATAATAGAGCTATAATTCAGAATACCGCAGTATCATCCCAAGTTGTAGAAGTAAAAGAGCGGCAGTATGAAGATCCTCATTTAGCACAACTCAGAGATAAGGTTCAACTGTGAGAAGTACCAGCCTTTGAGGTAACTGAGGATGGGGTTTTGAGATGTAGGGGTTGCCTCTGCGTTCCAGATGTGGTAGGACTTCACCAACAAATCATGGCAGAGGTACATTATTCTCGTTATTCTCTTCACCCAGGTTCAACAAAGATGTATCATGACATAAAAGAGATTTACTGGTGGCCGGGAATGAAGAAGGAGGTGGCAGAATTTGTAGCAAAATGTCCTAACTACCAACAGGTAAATGCGAAACATCAAAAACCCGGTGCATTGACATAGAAAATAGCAGTGCCTATGTGGAAATGGGAGGCAATCAATATGGATTTCATGACAGGATTACCCCGTACCAGGCGCAGATTTGATTCCATCTGGGTGATTGTTGACATATTGACGAAGTCAGCTCATTTTCTACCAGTCAGGACCACCTTCTCAGCCAAGGACTATGCTGAACTATATAGCAAGGAAGTAGTTCGATTGCATGGTGTTCCAGTATCGATCATTTCTAATAAAGAAGCGGAGTTCATAGCTAAATTTTGGCAGTCCTTTCAGAAGGGCCTGGGGACACAAGTTAATCTGAGTGCAACTTTCCACCTTCAAACAGACGGACATGATGAATGTACAATCCAGATGCTTGAGGATATGTTACGGGCATGCGTGCTAGACTTCGGGGGCAGCTGGGATAAACATTTACCCCTTATTGAGTTTGCTTACAATAACAGTTATCATTCAGCAATCCTGATGGTGCCTTATGAGGCCTTATATGGGCAAAAATGCAGGTCCCCAGTTGTTTGGTTCGAGGTAGGAGAATCAGATTTAATTGGGCCAGACATAATTCACCAGTCAGAAAAGAAAGTAAAGCTTATCAGAGAACGCCTGCTGACAACTTAGAGCCACCATAAATCTTTTGCTGACGTACGACGTAGAAGTCTAGAATTCGATATAGGAGACTGGGTATTTTTGAAAGTTTCTCCAATGAAGGGAGTGATGAGGTTTGGTAAAAAGGGAAATCTTAGCCCGAGGTTTATTGGGTCGTATCGAATCCTCCGGAGAATAGGTCAGGTGGCATATGAGCTAGATCTACCTTCAGAGTTGGAATCTGTTCACCTGGTCTTTCATGTGTTAATGTTACCGAAGTGCATAGGGGATCCGTCCCGAGTTGTGCCCGTTGAGGACGTCCAAATTACTGAGTTAGCTTATGAAGAAGTTCCAGTAGTCATACTAGACCGACAGGTTCGTAGGTTAAGAACTAAAGACGTCGCCTCTGTTAAGGTACTGTGGAGAAACAAGAACAGAGAAGAGATGATCTGGGAAGCCGAGGACAACATGAGATCCGGATATCTTCATTTGTTCCATACTTGATTCAAATTATGCAGTTAACGTGAAATTGTTGGTTCAATTATTTTTTAACAATTTATGCTATATGTAATGCTCAGTTGTCTATAATCTTACTGCGAAAGAGTTGTTATAGTGTTATATGAAATGCCTATATTGGACTTTTCTGCGTTTCAGGGTTTTCAGATAGTCCATATTACAAGGGAGACTCTGCAGAAATTTTCCCAAAATAGTAATTAAAAGGGTTAGATTTCCGTAAGCTAAAGTTACATTCAGGGATGAATATTCCTAAAGGGGGGAGGATGTTAAACTCCATAATTTCCTAACGTTTAATCGGCCTATTCATACATTAATCAATAGTTTTAGAGTACGATGCGTTCAAGAAAGGTCCCGGGAAAAGGTCGAATGAGCGCGGGATCGGGGGAGCGAGGGAGAAGGCCGGACAAGCTGCCAAATAGGGGCAATGTGTCACGGACCCTCCCCCTCTGCGATGGGCTCCGTGACACGCCCGTAATACGGCGCGTTAGGGTCCGTGCCACGGACCCCCTATCCAACGCCCAAGTTTTATATAAATTCAATTGATTTCAATTGTTTTATTTCATATACATATATATCCTTGTCCAGAAAAAGGAAGACGCAACTTTAAGGTAATTTTCCTCTGTTTATGCTGCCAAACGCCGCACAAATTCAAATTAACTTTAGGTATCGGATTGTAAGCCTGCAGGGAGCATTGCTATGGAGTTATTTTCTTGAAATTCGCCTGACAAATCGTAGCCCCACCGAGCAAAGGTTGTCGGAATTGTTCCAAACTAATTTATATATGATAACAGGATTCAAGTAAGTATTTCTCCCTTCTGAACCCTCGAGAAATTATACGTTTTTGGCCGTATTTCGTCAAGTTGAAGTATAGTTGATGTTATTATTAAAAGTTATCGTTTTTGCCGAATTTAGTATTGGAACTAGTCTCGTTCTCCCAGTAATATGATTACAGTTGGGAAGGACTGCCGAATACATATTGAAACTCACATGTTAGACAGAAAGTCGACACTTGAGGTATGTAAGTCTATCCCTTCGACAAGTTACGTTCGTTGTAAAGTTAGTACGACCCGTGTATCTATAGTACTTCAGAGTAAACCTATTGGTGTCAGCTGTTATAAACTGAATTAAGCCTATGGTGACAACGTAGTAATACTTGCCCAAGTAAATCTAGCTAGAATGGTCTTACTTCGATGTTGAGTAGCTAGATGTTATCCCATACAGGGTTCCATTTATTGAGGTCGCGAGGGCCACATTGAGTTCCTCGTATTGAGGTCACGAGGGTCATACGAAATTCCATATATTGAGGCCGCGAGGGCCATTCTGAGTTCCATTTATGGAGGACGTAAGGGCCATACCGAGTTCCATTTACTGAGGCCGCGAGGGCCGTGTTGAGTTCCATCAGATTAAGGTCACAACGGTTGTAATGAGTTTCACCAGATTGGGGTCGTGAGGGCCATTTTGAGTTCCATTTACTGAGGTCACGAGGGCCATTTTGAGTTCCATTTATTGAGGTTAGTTTCAGGTTACAAACTCATTTCTCAACTTATTCTTGAGGACCATCTCGAGTTCCATCAGATTAAGGTCACAACGGTTGTAATGAGTTTCACCAGATTGGGGTCGTGAGGGCCATTTTGAGTTCCATTTACCGAGGTCACGAGGGCCATTTTTTGAGTTCCATTTATTGAGGTCACGAGGGTTTATCTTCTGAGTTCCATTTATTGAGGTCATAGGGCCATTCTGGAGTTCCACTTATTGAGGTCGTGAGGGATATACCAAGTTCCATCATTGAGGACGCAAGGGCTGTATTGAGCTCCATCAGCTTGAGGCCGCGATGGTTGTGGCCAAGAGTTTCACCGCATTGGGCCGCGAGAGCCATCCCGAGTTAAAGTACACACTATCCTTAGTACTGTGTAGTAGGAATGGACCTTGTTTGTACTTGCCGGGGCTTTTAGGAGGCCGGGTAGGTTCTTCTATGTTGTTTGTACCTTTCAGCATGGCACGCCAGGCACATCAGCGCCTTGAGAGGCGCGACACGGCAGTGCCTTGGGCGCGATGGCAAAATGGGCGCCAACCTCTTGGTGCGTTGGCGTTGAGGCGCCGCCTTGCCACCGCCTCTATGCCTATATATGTTTCGTTGTTCAATTCAAATCATTCATCAAACTTTTCCTCAGCCAAACGAGAGAACACGCAACTTTCATCATATTTTCATCCGGTTATGCTACCAAATGCCATCCAAACTCAAATTAGGTCTGTATCGAAGTTCTAAGCCTGCAAGGAGCATTCCTAAGAAGTTATTTTCTCGAAATACCCCGCAAATTATAGCCCACTCAAGTAAAATTTATCAGAATTGCTCCAAATTGATTCCTAACGGTCACAGGCATTAGTAAGAATTTCTCCCTTCGAACTCTTGAAAAATTATAGGTTTCCTGGCCGAAGTTATTCAAGTTGAGTTATAATTGATATAGTTATCGAAAGTCATTGCTATTCGCCAAATTTTATATAGAAATTAGTCCTATTCTCTCAGCCTGAGGGTTACAGTTGAGAGAACTGCTGATTATAAGTTGAACCTCGCAAGCAACCGAAATAAGCATTCGAGGTATGTTAAGGCTTATTCCTTCGATATTTATTCTCGTCAGATAGTGATACGACTTAATTTGAATGGAAATAATGGTCCCATATGTTGCAAATAGTTTCTATCAGTTGATTGCGATTAGATATGTTGTGGTTAGGTGCTAGGAAACATATATGGATCGTACTGCAGTATCCCTTGTCAGGAAGGAGCATGTAAGTATGACATACGCTAGAAGCGCCATAGAAACTCTTCTCCGCTCATTGTATTAGTCGAGAGTGGGATATTTTATTGTCAAGCCCAGACCTTTAGCAGCTTACGTGGATAGCTATTGGGCCTAAGTTAGTTAGTTGAACAACATAGGCATAGCTAGGCGATATAACTACCAGTCAAGCACCTATTTTGTCAGTAAAGCACGCCCCAGAGGCCACATGCACTTTACGCCCCGCATAGAAATTTAGATAGGATGACCACTTTTTAAATTCAGTAGAACTAGGGTTGTCTAGTGAACTGAAAGATAGCCTTCCATTTAGTTAGCTACTACCAGTGACGATCAGTTCCAGTTGATTTAGTATTCGCCACGCAGGTCACCCAGAAGCCATCTCAGTCGTTCGAGTCAAATAGACCCGTGGGTACCCTAAGGAAGGGAACTACTACCAGCTAGAGGCGGGGCCTACACCCGCCCCCGCTCCTATAAGATAATTAGGACCGACAATGTGAGTGGATAAATCCATATAAACTTATCTATAAAGTTAGGGTTTGCCCAGAAAAATCATATAAGATTTGAACAGACCAAGTTAAGGTCTAGAGGATTAGAACCATGTTAGTACAAAAGATACTCCTCAAGCTAAGAATGTTAGTAAGTCATCAGGAGGATTAGGGCCAACGCTCAAAAGCATATTCGGCCGCAGAAACCCCATAGTCGTTCTAAGCAAAAGAACTAGGTAATTGGTCGTTTGTGACCTATAGTTGCTTATGAGTTATAGCTGCCTCGAGAAGGACATTCAGGAATACTAGTTAGGCCACCTGCATCTCGCCTCATCCGATCTCGATTGTTAGAGATTATGATCACTACCAGATCCCTTCCGATCGTATACAAAGTACTGTGGTGTGCCTTCTAGAAGCCATACGATTATTCTAGGGGCAAGTAGTGGTCACGTTAGGCCCAAAAAGCCAAATACACCTTTTGAGTGGCTAGATTGAGACTTCATTATAGCACTTCTGGGTGGGTTGCCCTCACTTAGAGCTCGTGTCCACCCTAGGGTTACTAGTTGTATCAAGAGCCCACTGGGGGCTATATGACGTCGCCCAAGGGGGCGATGGTCGCCTCTAGAGACAATGCATAGGCCCAAGGGACATATTATAGTCCATTCCATGGCTGGACTACTAGTTCTATGTTGTATCGGTATCACACACTCGTCGAGCCTGGTGCCTAGGGTGCAGTTATTAGAAGTCCATCGGACTTAGACACAACTATAATCAGAGACAAGCGAAGCTTAGCGGTGCACTTAGGGACCGATAGGCTGGGCTATGCACCAGTAGAGTCATAGAAACCCGGTTAGTGGTATATATTGAAGTGTGTCTGCCAGGGCTGGTGGGGCCGAGCGGGTTATTCTGTGTTGATTGTACCTCCACGCCTTCTATGGGGCTAGGTTAGTTCTTGTTTGCATTTTTTCAAGAAGCAGGCTTACGAATATATGATTGTATGGTCTTAGCTCATATACGTATAGTGTTTTAACAGATAGTGTTATGAATGAGCAAACTTCCGTGTTAATTTCTCGCTTCCTTCCTACTTACTTTCAGTCTTTACCAAATTTTCGTTCAGCTTTATTTACTGCCTTGCAGATTCAGTACATATTGTACTGACGCCCAACTATGGGGCACGCATTACTTGCCTACTGTGTTTAGACAGATAGGTTGTGGTGATCTCTGAGAGCCATTCAAAGTCAAGATATTGGCCAACCTTTCATTCGAGTTGCCGTTATAGAAGATTACCACCTTTTATTTGTATAGTATTTGGGTAGGCCGGGGCTCTATCCCAACCATTATTTGTATTCTTAGAGGATTGCAGACTATAATCTTCAGTTAGTTGGTTGTTGTTGGCCGGGGCCTATGTATCTTATTTTATGTGTTAGCCGTGGTAGCCCAAAGGTAGCTACCTATTTATATCTCGTTATAACTAGACAACATGGTGGTCTTGTCGGCCCACATAATCCCTTCATTACCTTGTTGTTGGTTAGCTGTTTCTTTGTGTGGCCTTGTCGGCTGGAGGCTGTGGTTACAACCGAGGTATGGCAGTTTGTTTTCTTGAGCTTGAGTCATAGATAGGAACCAGAGGTGTTTGTGCCCAAACAGTCAGCCTGCATTCCAAGATGGCATTAGGTCTACCATGCCTCCCAAGGTGGGGGCATGACACCACCAAGACACCTTCTTAGTGGGGAGAGGAGAAGCCTTCCACCATTGAGCTGACATTAAACATTGCAGATCTACGCTACTGGGACCATCCCCGCCAAACTATACGCCCTCGATAAACAAGTTTCGCAGATAACCAACCAAATCTGTATCAACATTAAACATTGGTTCTGGGATTGCGGCTTGGAGATCCGATAGCACCAGCTCGATGAAAGACTTGTTGGATTGGCGGGACTGGTTAGGTAAGGGACTATGATTCTTTCTTCCTCTTCTTGGCCTTCTTTCCATCTTCAAACATGGTTCATACCCCAAACCAAAGGTACCATGGATTTCATGTGGGCATATTGGATGAGTTATTCCTTGTAAAGACATCTCTAAACCTTTCCCTAGTTCAAAAACCATACTTTACCATTTCATTCACCACCATAACAGACGCAAGGGTAATTGTGGTCTTGAAATGAGATTCCCCGAGGATATGCTCATCCACTACCTCAATAACTTGATAAATCGTTGTCTTATCTCGCGTTACCTCCGCCTCATAGAGGAAATGAAGGATTCTTTGTACGTTGATAAGTCCACTTCACCATGAACAACTACTTGTTTGTTGTGTTCAAACTTTATCATTTGATGTAATGTGGACGGGACTGCCCCAGCCCTGTGAACCCAGGGCCTTCCCAATAATAGATTGTAGGAAGCATCAATGTCTAACACCTGAAAATCTATGGTGAAATCAATAGGCCCTTGGCTGTCGCAAGACGAAGCTCTATCTCACCAATGGCACTCCGTTTTTGCGCTCCATCAAAAGCTCTGTCACTTTACATTATTGGGTTGAATCCTTTATGGATCAACATTTAACTTCTTCAAAGTTAATAGAGGATAATATTTACCCCGGAGCCTCCATCAATCAAGACTTTGGGTATTATATAAGAATTCTCACATTTTACAGTAATATAGAGGCCTCTGGTTATGCCCAATACCTTCTGAGGGTAGTTCATCATCTGAGCGTGATTCTGTTTACCTCAAAGATTCTTCCAATAATTTGCTCCAATTGATTCACCGTAATGTCACTTGGTATATATGACTCATTCAAAATCTTCATTGTGGCTCGTGATGTCTATCCGAGTGTGTCAACAAAGACAATAAAGAGACTTGGGCTAAAGTTTTCCTCAATTGCTCCACAATAGACATTTTGAAGCGACTTCGTCTTTTTCAAGAGTTCTTCAGCCTCCTTTCTCGGTAACCGTCTTCCTTAATTTACATTTGCTATCCCTAACTTATTAGCTTTTTCTTAACTCTTCCTTGGGCAAAACATCTCCCGAAATGGGTTAATACCCCCACACCGTCCACTTATGCAATGACTTCTTCCCCTATATGTCATCACGGTGAGGTTATAGTTCCAAGGGACTGTCTTGGCATTAACCATACAGTTCTGGAATTGGTTTAATAACAATGAGTGCGATAGGAGCCTTTTCACAACTAAGAGGGGCTGGCGGGCATTCCTGGAACAATTATCATTGGTTTTATCTCGCCATGCCCTAACATTTCTGGAAGCTCTTTTCACAATTAGCATGGGAGTGCTTGAGGTTCAGGCTTTATTGGTCTCGCGTACTCCTAATAAAATTAGTTTTGTCGATCCACAAGATTCATTGAATTTTTCAATAGTTTTGATTTAATGATAGGTTTGCAGGGAATCATAGACTTTCCACCACTATGTATCACCCCCTAGGATGTTTGCTTTAGTATGGACTGGCAGCGGATTCTGATTGATGTTTGGCATCCGAGCTTTGCAATTACAATTTGATGTGTATCAATTAGATCTCGCATCGCTCTCTTTAAGTACCATAATTTCTCTATGTAATGCCTTAAAGTATCAGAACAATATGCACATCTTCTGGAATAATCCAAATTATTTGGGGGAGGATTAAGGATCCTTATCTCGATTGGGCTTAGAACATTTAACGCCCTTAGCTTTTGAAACAAACTCGCATATGATTCCCCAATAGGAGTGAAATTATCCTTAGCTATATTTTTCTCTTGTACTGTGTTGTGGGCTTGAAATTCACTGGAGGGCCTTGGTAAACTTGAGAAGGTAGTGGGTGATTTTGAGGGGCAGGTGTACATTGCGGGTAAGAAGGGGTTCTGGCATGGTTATGCATTATAAATGGGATATTGAGAGGATAGGATGGAATGTAGTAGGGTTTGGGGGAGAGAATAATGCTGTGGGTGGTTATACGGGTCTTGAACATAGGTTTGGAATTGAGACTGCGCGTATTGGTGTTGTGGATCCCTTGGACTTTGTCGTGGCCCTGGAACAATAGTGGCCAGACCCTTCTTCCTTTTCTTCCCTCTGAGACTCCCCTCAACCATTTTGAATTGCTTGTGTAGTAGCTTTCAAAGCAGCTTGGCTTATGATCTTTCCCGACTTAATTCCATGCTCCATCATTTCTCCAACCTTAATAACCTCAGTGAATATTTTTCCAATAGTAAGCAAATGATGGAAGTAGTTAGGTTCTTGTTCCTAGAGAAAAACATCAATCATCTCGTACCTTTATGGATGGTTTAGTCTCTGCAGCTCGATCCCTCCACCTAATAGCATATCTACGAGTAAACTTTCAATGGTCTTTTTCTCTCATGTGGGCAAGTGTGGTGCGATCTGGCACGGCGGTCAATATTATATTGAAATTGCTGGACAAAATCTTGAGCCGTGTCATCCCAAACATACCAACGAGAGATCTTGATTAATAAACCATTCAAGTTATTCCCATTAGACTTTCCAAAGCAAGCCATTAGTAGTTCTTTTCCTACTCCTCTTAGTTGATTACAAAACCTTTTCAAATGCGCAAAAGGATCACCGTGGCCGTCGTACTTGTCAAACTTTGGGGTTTTGAACCCTAGGGAGATAAGAACATCGTGGAACATGCACAAATCTTTATAAGCAACACTCTTGTGCCCTCCCAGTCCTTGCATGTTTCCTATATTTTGGCCCAAACTTCTCATTTTCCTAGCCATCTTCATGTTCCTCGTTCTTAATAATTTTTTAAATCATGATTGGGGAAGTATGCTGATGGGAGGGATAGTTTGAGTTTGGGACCTTAAAAGTCAACAGGTAATAGGAACTGAATGCGATATGGCCTCCATGTTAGACTCATGTATCAGCGTCGATTGAGGGCCTGTCGTGGTTTGTACCGCAGTAATAAAAAGTGGATTATATGTGTGAGATGCATTTGGAGGGCGCTGGTGGAGTGGATGTGCCAGGATTTTACGGTACTTTTGTATGATGTGTTTTGTGCTTAATGTTACAGGAAAACATGTTCGGAAGTGAACTGGCAAAATAATGTCAAAATAATCAAAGGGTGACTGCTAAATGCTCTTCACGAGTCGTTAGCAGGCACGTAATTTCGTTGCCAAGGCATGGGCAAAGATGGATTTTGGAAGATGCAAAAATAGTGTACCTGAAGAGTTGAGGAAATGACTGTTACACCTCGGTAACGAGTCGTGAGGTCAATCGTGAAGGTTAAGAGAGAAAACTTAACAAAGTGACCGCAGTTGACGACAAGACATAACGAGTCATCACAAGAAGAAACAACTCATTGGCAGATCACTGGGACCAACCGTAAGGTGCACTGGACTTTGGAGGAATGAGTCCACGAGGACCTAATGACTCGTGCCTAGGCACGATGAGTCGTTAGGTGACCCATTGCCAATCGGGTACGCGGCCGAGGACGAATGTTTTAAGTAAGGAACCACTTCGTCGAAGGCTGCCAATCGTCACCAAGCTCGTTGCCACTACCAACCTGGTTTCCAGTTTTAATTAGGAAAAGGACTTCTTGGTACTATAATGAGCAGTTTAGATTTATTTTTGAGGGACGATCAATTACAGTTGGAGAATAATTGAGAGTCAATTTTAGCTATTTTTCAAATAGGATTTGGTGTTGTTCAATTGTTCTTGAATCAAGAAACGTATATTTACGATTTGTTCTTGAATTTGAGGATCAAAAGCAACATTGGAATTTATTCATCAATTTTGGAGTTTGATTCAATCAACGTGGTTTTCCTTCTACGATAATGTGTAAGTTGCAATTATGATTTATTCAATATTTTGTGATTGCGATAATACAATCATGAGTAGCTAAACCCATAAACTAGGTTTGTGGGAACCAAGATGGAATAACACAATATAGGTAAAATACTTAGTGATTCTTGAATGGAGTTTATGCATATTATTTTTCCTACTGATTGATTCTGACGGTTGCAAACTTTAGGACTTGCCTTATTCTTAATTATCGACCAATATGCAATGAATAGGAAAAAAAGATTAACAAAGGAGACGGCTATCAAACCTCATCTAATAGCTTGAACTTCTGTTGGGGGGGATAGCTAATCCAATATTAAGGGCAAGGGTCAACTAACGCACCCGCAGACATGACTGAGCTGCACAGGATAATCATCTAGATAGGGACCAAATAAATTTAGGTGAACCAAAATTACCAATACAGTGTTAAACACCGGAATAGATCACTAGTGTATAAGTCTTGTGGTTATGAAATCTTGGGGAACATAATCCTACCGTTGTTAATTGAATACAAACCAATTTGATTTTCAGCATTTAGTACTTTACTTTTGTTTATTATTCTATATTTTCCCCTTGAAAGTTAAGTAACTTAATAGTAATGGTTATTCACATTAACTTAATTTCTTATCATATTCCTTGTGATCGACTCAACCTTGTTGGGTTCTATATTTGAAAATCGACCGCTATATCTCAATTGCGAGGTGTAATATGAGCACATCAAATTTTGGCGCCGTTGTCAGGGAATACGGCTAAGCGCTTTTGTTAATTGTGCTAACTTTACTATTGGTTTTATTTCTTTTATTTTTATTTTGTTTTGTTGTTTGGTTGCTTAACAAGTTTTAGTTTTGTGCATGCCCGATACTAGAAGCCAAGGAAATCCCCTGATTCCAATTGATCATGAACTTGAGCTAACGTTAAGAAATCTGAGAAGAATGGCCAACATCCAAGAGCAGGAAACCGTGGACCAAGCCACAGCAAGAATGTTGGCTGAAGAGAAAGCTCGGGCTAGAGATTGTGAGTTAGCCAGAGTTGCCGAAGAGCAATGTCTAGCCGCAGAAGCAGAGCGAGCTAGGACGACAAAGGTCCAGAACACCAGAGACACCAGTACTTTGATGAAGAGGATGATGCTGATATAGATGAAGTTTGTTACTGGAACTATAGTCCCTCCTCCTTTCCTGCTGGGGCAAAGTTTGACATTACCGGTGCAATGATCCAACCGGCCAATATGAAGGGAATATTTGTGGTTCATGCATTTGATGATGCCCACGCTCACCTGAACAATTTCGTGGGAATATGTAAGGCATACAAACCGGGGGTATGACAGGACGCAATCGTACTAGGTTATTTCATTCTAGGGAGTGGGGCAACGATGATTGGTTGAGCTGCCAATGATTCCATCACTACTTGGGGAGAGCTTAAGAGAGCTTTTCTCTGAAAGGTTCTTCCTCCATCCAAAGCATTGCAGTTGAAAGATGAGATATATAACTTCGTACAGCTAAATTTTGAGGCACTCCACGAGACCCGGCCGCGTTTCAACAAAAGCTCAAAAGGGTGAAAAATCACAGGATTCCGGATGATACATTATTGGAGATCTTCAGGTCTCTAAATGCCAACACCTGGGCGGTGGTTGATACCGCCTGGAGGAACCTTTATGAGTCATATTTATGCAGAGGCCGCAGAGTCGCTAGAAAGGATCACCAAAACCAATCGAGCTCGGTACACCAAAGAGTCGGAGATTCCGGGTGGTTCTTATGCGGTTGGTACATCTGCAGAACAAAAAAGAAAGATGAGGAGCATGATCAGATATTGCAGAGATAAATACCACAATGGGGTTGTTGCCAAGCACTTGATGGAGTCGGAGCAGAAAAAGGTAATGTTAGGGTCTCTGCGCAAGGCCCGAGAAATGATGGTTGCGAGTCTGAGTCTGAGTCTGAAGAAGAAGTTAATTATTTGAATAATCAGAGGGTGGGTTTCCGGACCAACACCCAAGGGTCTAACTAAGACTCTTAGCGTCATGTCAAGGGAACCAAGGTCGGAACTTTTATAAGGATAATAATTACAACCGGGGCCCATACCGAGACAATGGGGACTGGAAGAAGTGTGAGGAGTTCAAACATGATAGGAGCGGTCTGTATTTTCCTCCTCGAAACCGTAAGCCAGACTCCAATGGTTCAAGGGTTGAGGAAATGCTCTCTAAAGTACTCAAGCAGAGATGGAGACACCGATAGCCACTTTAAGGGCTCCGAGCTGATATTTGATTTAAATCGAAAGGTGGAATCACATGCCGCGATCAGGTAGGATTGAGCAACAGATGAGTCAGATGTCTATTGCGATGAATCGAGGCGCAAAGGCACACTTCCCAAAGAACATAGTGCAAAATTTGAAAATGACAGCTCACGCATGGCGGTCACTACTAGGAGCAGGAAGGCCACAGTTGACCCTCCTAGGACAGGTGTAATTAAGGAGTCAGAAAAGCCCGTGTTGATAAATGATGATGGTGTAGCGAATTTCAAAAACCTAACTTTGGTTGAGGACTCGAGGTACAAACTCGCTCCAAGTAGTGCAAAGGAGTCAGTCTATGGGAAAGAGAAGGAGGCACAACAAAATCGACAGAAATCCCAGACCTACTTCTCCTTATCCAATGTTTGAAGAAGAAAGAAAGCTAAAGATAGGAAGTATCAAAAGTTTATCTCTATGCTTAAGCAGTTGTCGGTGAACATCCCATTGGTTGAGGCACTTGAGCAGATGCCCAGTTATGCCAAATTCATGAAGGACCTCGTCACTAGAAAAAGGACTGTAAGTTTAAAACCTGCCGATAATTTGCACCACTGTGGTGCCATCACTACCAGGGTTCTAGTTCAAAAAGAAGGAAGACCTGTGCGTTTACTATACCTTGCACCATTGGGGAGGTTGAGTTTGTAAGGGTGTTTTGTGACTTGGGAGCTAGCATAAATTTGATGCCGCTAGCGTTGTTCAAAAAAGTCAGGCTTGGGAACCCCCACACCGACTACTATGCGGCTACTGATGGCCGACAGAACCGTTAAAAAGCCAGTGGAATCTTATTTGATGTACTCGCCAAGGTGGACAAATTTATAATCCCAAAGAGACTTCGTGATTCTCGACTACGAAGTTGATTTAAGTCCCCATCATTTTGGGGCGACCATTCCTTGCAATAGGTAGGGCCCTAGTAAATGTGGAGGCAGGCAAGCTAAAAAATTCAGGTTGAACAAAGAAGAGGTCTCCTTCAACATTAGCCAGGCCATGAAACAGCCAAAGAAATTCAGCATAATCTCAACATTGGAGGATGGAGAAGAGTCACTTGACGAATCCTGAATAGTGTTAATGACTTGCGTCGTGCCGCGACGTTAAATCAGGTATTGTAAGGGGAGGCAACCCATGGAAGTGTTTGGTGAAGTCTGAGTAGCCAAACACCCACGTCGTGCCGCTGATGTTAAATCAAGCGCTTCTTGGGAGGCAACCCTTGAAAAAATGTAAGAAATATTTAGTGTTTACGTTTGTTGATGGGTGCAGGTGATTAAGATGGAAAATTTGAAGTTGGAACCTAAAACTAGAATCAGTTATGGTGCAAAAGTCACAGAACGAGTCGTCGTCTGACCTGACGACTCGTTCAATCAACTCATGAAGAGAACTGTAGAAATAAGGGAGCAACGGGCGACTTAACGAATTGTGTCTTCAAGAAACGAATCGTCATGTCCCCCATCATGTACACTGGATAAAAGTTGGAATTAAAGGGAAAAGGTTGATAATGACTCACTCAACGAATTGTTGGGAGGCCAAATGAGTCTTTAAGTGACCCAACGTAGTTTTGCACGTGCCAAGGACTACGATCCTAGAAACGACTTGTTGGGTAACACACGAGTTGTTACTTTGACTCGTTAGGTCCCAGGTAAGTTTCTAAACCCGGCCACGACATGAAATGGCTCAACGAGTTGTTTAAGCACTTAACGACTCATCACACTAGGCGTCATAAAATTTAATCTAACCCGACCTAGACTTGAAATTGGGAAAATTTTAAATTGGAACTATGTAAAACCCAATTTCTTTCCTTCTCCTCTTTCTCCCACTAAACGAAACCCAACACCCTCCACTTCAAATTTCCCTCTTATTCTTCTTCTTCTTCTTCTACCAAAACCCATTGAAAATAACTCGACCTTGCATGCCATTCACTCAACCACACACCCGACTGCACTTCGTTTTTGACCAAGCACTATTGTGAGTACTCTTCCCTATTTAAATTTTGAAAATCATTGCGTTTAAACAAGAATTGTTGAGGACCCATGTTGTGAATAAAAATTGAATGTACTTCGGGTAATATTGTGCTTGTGCAACACCTATGCCTCTTGATGTTTGATGAACCCTGGGAAGGTGTAAATAAATGGGTTGCGATTGTATGTACTTTGGGGTGGTTTAATAATGTGATGATTTTGTGTTTGTGGAGTTGAAGTTTAGGAAGAAGATGAAGATGAACATGTCAACTGAAACTCTTGAGCACGAGCTACATCACGAGTCGTTCGATCACCAAGCGACTCGTCAGTAGC
Organism: Datura stramonium; assembly: GCA_018107945.1. Classification (NCBI taxonomy): domain Eukaryota; kingdom Viridiplantae; phylum Streptophyta; class Magnoliopsida; order Solanales; family Solanaceae; genus Datura; species Datura stramonium. The sequence goes on along the minus strand of JACEIK010001601.1, from coordinate 28,482 downwards.
TCGTCCTGAGTGGAAAAATTAAGACAACGAGGTAGTGTACCTAACGACCACCTAATGACTCGTTGCCTTTGGCAATGAGTCGCTGGGACCGGCCATAGAGTACACTAAAGCCACCTTGAAGGAAGTCCAGTCTGAGACGATGAGTGACTGGCAACGACTCGTTTAGTCACCCGTCAGGACCATCGGGCACCAACTCAAAAATGTTTTCTGTTTCATCTCATCTTGTGTACTAACAATGTTTCCACAGGTACAATGGCTCAAAGAGGTACACCAAAGAAGGGCCCAACAAAGAAACAAACACCTGAGCGCAGTCAACCTTCATATCGTAGACTGCCTGATGATCCGTCCTCCTCTGAAGAGTCAAGTGAATCTGAGGAAGGGTATGACATATCAAAGGAGCAGTTAGTGAGGAGATCCACCAGGGCTAGGCTCAACAAAGTTCAAATCTGGCAGCCCTGGTCGGTACTCCCACTCCACTAGAAAGGATTCGCCCACGCACTGATGAGAAGGCTAGGCTACTGCTGCACTTGTTCCTGAGGCTCCCACAAATGGGCAAGACACGAAGAGAGTTGATGAATCATATGCTCGCCGAGGGACTCATAATGAGCTGACTGAGACCTCGGACATATCAAATGAGCAACCAAGAAATGTGCGGAGATGGTGTGTCCATGGCATGCGGGCTATATACAACAGAGATATTGCTCCTAATGAAAAGGCAATACCAAGAGGAGCATATACGAGGAGCCAAGGCCGATCACCACAGGTTGAAAGATCTTCCAGAGCTGCTGTAATGTTCAATAAATACAGATTTGGCTGGCTGACTGAGCCATCAGGTAGCTACAGCTCTTTCTTAGTCCGAGAGTTTTATGCAGTGTATGCAGCCACATTGCATCGTTTGGCATTAGGGGGCCAGATTGGAAGAAGAGGCCACTCGAAGTTTACGTAATTTTTTTTTCTAAGAAAGAGATCATAGTGATTGATGGCTCGTTCAATCCGGCGAAATGGAATTGGCATGTACCAATTTGGAGAGAGACTCTAGTAGATATCTCTAAGAGGACAATCTCCAGGATGCCGTATGTGCCGTGGATTGTTAGGCTCCGAAGGAGACGGCAGAATTCGATCACACATATCTGAGCTTAAGAAAGTCAAAACCAAGAAGTTGAATAGCTAGGAGTGCATCCAGCAGTATACTTGGCTGTCTCGATCATTTCTACGAGAGGTCCGCTAGTGGAATGGGCTTATTTGGTACAGTAGAAACAGCAGATAAAGAAGGGCACGCCGAACTTTCGCAGAATTTTGGTGGTCACCGGTGTGGCACGCTGGTACCAACCAGCAATGACAACATCCTTTTCATCTGAAAAAGCAGCCTTGGTAGCAAGTATATTGGAGGGGTATGCCATCAATTTACCACGATACGCTAAGCTGAGGAGATTAGAGAGTGGGCAATCAATAACGGTACTACCATTCTATTTCCATGTTTAATTGATAGACTCTAATAGAGTCAAAGGTGCCAGTGTTGCCATTAGTTGACTAGAGAGTAGTGGTCCAGAAGATTACTGATATCGGTTTGATTTGAGATGATACAAACCCCGGATCGAGGGCAGACTCAGGCAGCTGCATCCACGGCAGCGATAATATTAGCATAGGCATTTCTGCGCGGACGCAGACCGATGTAGTATAGTTCGTTGAGTTAGCAACAGCCTATGAAGGCAGAGAGACAGTAGCCAGCCTGGAGCTACAGATGCAGATACCTCACAGCTGTCGATGTTCCTGAGTCATCATCTATAGAAGCAGCCCCGAGACCACTAGTTGCGCCTCCATGAGCCACCACAACCGACCTAGTTATAGTTTCGCAGGAGTTTTTTGGTTGATATGGATAGGAGGCTAGCTAAGGCCGAAAAGCAGCAGGCACACATGGCTCTACAGTTCAAAGTCTTGATGGAGTAGGTAAAGTCGTGGTGCTTCACAAAGGAGTTGGAGACATTATCCAATTCAAGGTCATGGCCGATTTGGATGCTTCCGAGAAGAGAACGAATGAGCGCTTGCACAGCTTACAAGCAACGGAGTTGTCTATATGGTACTTAAATCTAGGAGCGCTATGATCCGAGGTGGTGGGACTTGGCTGCACGACAGGTAGCTACAGTACCTCCACCGGTACTTCCCGTGATAGATGATGAGTCTGAAGAAGAATTGCCACCAATTTTTGACTTTATCACGGAGGAAAGCCGGTGGCACAATGATAAGGGGAAGAGGCCTCGTGAGGAGGTAAGTTATGATGATGATGCTTCTGTTCCGTTAGCAAAAATGAGACTCATGAGATGGAGAGAGCAGCTGCACACCGGGAGAGAGGAGGCTCGACAGAGAGCTAAGATTGAGGCAACGAGTTCGTAGAGAAGGCATGGAGCTCTATTGATCTCGAGAATGCACCGGTTCAAGCTGATAATATTGGAGATGACATTGGAGGTGTATCTACACCTCCGCCGACTAGGTAGCTGACACGTAGGTCGCACAGGTATGTTCCCTATTTCTTTAGTTTTGTTTGGTATATATATATGCGTCGAGGACGACATGCTTTCTTGATGGGGAGGGATACCGTAAGTATCTCTTTTTGCTGAATATAACCCAAGGATTTTTCTTGTCGGATATCTTTTTTCCTCGGGTGTTCCATATATCTAGTAGAATCGGCATGTTTAGGATTTTATTTTATATTTTTTGTGTTTTTTGTGTCAGTTGGTAGAAAGTAGGAAAACTGGAAGGGCAAGCCAAGAGCTGAAATTATTGAAAATAGTTGATTGATAATTTGATACCCTCAGAAAAATTTGTATATGTGTATGTGGAAGCTGATGCGCGACTCAGAATCTTTGCATGGCATTGGAACTGTGAACATGTTTATCATTATATGGCTGTACCTGAACTAGCAATTAGTAGAAGTGATGATGTTGACTTGTGCTATGTGTGAAGTGAGGTTTAATAGCTGAATTCGGTTGTGTATGTCAATCTAGAACTTTCCTGGTCAATGTACCGAGATGAAGGATAGGAAACTAGAAAGGATCATAGGCCGTTTGAGATTTATGAGTCCACTTTATCCTTTTAAAAGACCTACCAAAATGAATAAAATTCCTGATCCAAATGTTTGAGCTTAAATTGACCTTTCTTTGTTTACACCAATTCACCTGCCCGCTTATTAAGAATGAACATATTTTGGCCCTCAACCTACTTGGACATTGTGAACTTAACTTAGGCAAATCACCTAAGTTGAGGGTGGCTACTATAGGGGTGATTAAGAAGAGTTGGGATGAATAAAAATTGGGTAATGAAAAAGAAAAGAGCGGGTGCGGTATGCATAATGAAAAAGAAATAGAAAATTGTTGTTTGTAAAGCAAGAAAAGAAAAAAAGAAAAATGTGACATCAATGAGTGTTTGAATAAAGAGACACCACATTAGTAGTTGCTAAAGAAAAGAAAAGAAAAAGCAGTAAAAGGGAAAATGGGAGAAAATAGGAAAATAAAGTGAAAGGTGGAGCTAAGAGGTGTGTAGTGCCAAGGAGGGTTGAGCTACTAATTCCATATAACTAGAACCAAGCCCGAGCCTACATTACAAGCCTAGAAAGTCCTGTAGTGATCCTAGCTACTTGTTCGAAAATTGAGGTATTGAAAGTAAAGACAAGCCTATGGTATTGTATGCAATACGCTAGAATTTCTTTGTGAGAGTGAGAATTCACTTAGTCCCAAGAGAAATTTATTAACATAATCATATACACATGTGTGAGTATGGGACTTCTTTGAGGTGAAAGCATTTTGGTCAACAAAATCGTTTGCAAATTGTCTCGGGACAAAGGTTATAGACGTGTGTGGCTGCAAGTGACAGTATTTTGCCATGTTTCGATTCCTCTGTGTCATAGTTGGAAATTTTGCATATGCATAGTGATTTGAGTTGATACGATGAGGGAGGGGTTAGAAAATTTGATTTTGATGTATAAATGTGACCGCCATAAGTTTCCTAGAGTTCTTTCGATTGAAGGAAGTAGTTGAGTTTGTTTTTTATTTTATTTTATTTTGCCTGAGGACATGCAAAAAGTTCTAAGTTGATGGTTTTGATGTGCCAGATTTTATAGCTACTTTCAATGCTTAAAAACCAAGAAATTATGCACATTCCGAGTATGTTTATATAGGTATGATGTGTTTTGTGCTTAATGTTGCAGAAAAACAGATTCAGAAGTGAACTGGGCAAAATAATGTTGAAAATAACTGAAAGGGTGACTGTCAGTACTTCACGAGTCGTTAGTAGGAGGCAATGACCGTTGCTTACAAGGCAAAAAAGATGGATTTGGAAGATGCAAGACAGTGTACCTGACGAGTTGAGGAAATGACTCGTTACACCTAGTAACGAGTCGAGGTCAATCGCGAAGGCTAAGAGAGAAAAACTTAACAAAGTGACCAGTGAAGTTGACGACAGACATAACAAGCCGTCACATGAAGGAATGACTCATTGGTAGATCACTGGGACCAATCGTAAGGTGCACTGACCTTGGAGGAATGAGATACGAGGGACCTAATGACTCGTGCTCAGGTACGATGAGTCATTAGGTGACCCGTTGCCACAACTGGGTATGTTGCTGAGGATGACTGTTTTAAGCAAGGAATGACTCTGTCAAAAGGCTTATTTCCATCATCACCAAGCCTGCTACACGCTTAATTCGGTTTCCAATTTTAATTAGGAAAGGATTTTGGAACTATATCACAATTTAGGTTTATTTTTGAGGGATGATCAGTTACAATTGGAGAATAATTGAGAGCTGATTTTATTAGTTTTCAAATAGGATTTTGGTGTTATGTTCGATTGTTCTTGGAATCAAGAAACGATTTACGATTTTGTTCTTGAATTTGAGGATCAAAAGCAACATTGGAATTTATTCATCAATTTTGAAGTTTGATTCAATCTACATGGTTTTTCTTCTACGATAATGTGTAAGTTGCAATTATGATTTATTCAATATTTTGTGATTGCAATAATACAATCATGAGTAGCTAAACCCATAAACTAGGTTTGTGGGAACTAAGATGAATTAACACGCATAGGTAAAACACTTAGTGATTCTTGGAATGGAGTTTATGCATGTATTATTTTCTCTTCATTTTGATTGATTCTTGATGGTTGCAAACGTTAGATATTGTCTTATTCTTACTTACCGGACCAAGGAGGTAATGAATGGGAAAACGGATTAACAATGGAGATTTGAGGCTATCAACCCTCATCTAATAGCTTGAACTTGTCTGAGGATAGCTAATCCAATATTAAGGGTAAGGGTCAACTAACGTACAATTCGCATACGGACCAAGTTGGCGGTGATAATCATCTAGATAGGGGGACCAAATCCATTTAGGTGAACCTAAATTACCAATATTGCATGTTAAACACTGGAATAGCTCACTAGTGTATAAGCCTTGTGGTTATGAAATCTTGGGGAACACAATCCTAGTCAAGTTGTTAATTGAATACAAAACCAATTTGATTTAGCATTTAGTAATTTTACTTTTATTTATTATTCTATATTTTCCCCTTTGAAAATAAGTAACTCAATAGTAATGGTTATTCACATTAACTTAAATTCTTACCATATTCCCTGTGGGATCGACCTCAACCTTTTTTTGGGTTCTATATTTGACAATTGACCGGTTATATCTCACTATGAGGTGTAATTTGTGACACATCATGGAGGTCCCAACTGTATAGACACGTTAGCATGTGGGCCGAATCCCCGGTGGGTAAAGTGGATTATTTGTTGAAGCCTGGGGTGGAAGAATTGGAATAGCCCCGTCAAAAAATCCTAGGATTGAAGAGGGTGGTGCTTGTCCATTCATCCAGGATTGGTACATTTCTGCCATTTGTTGTTTCAATAACCTTATCTCCTCCGTTGATGCAGATTCTTGGGGGGGGTCAATTGTTCACTAATTTCCTCATTATCAGACTTTGTCCCATCTGTGGGTCATTTTTCCTTTTTCTTTAAGCCTGGTATTATAAGGATGAGAGGCTAGCTTGACCACAAACCAACCATCGTACAACTTTTATCTCTTTTGTGACAAAAACAAAAATGTGTTCGGTTTTAACATTTCGTATATATTAATCACACATTGTATGTCATAAATCTAAAGTAATTTTCATTTCTTGAATGAGCTTGGAAGGCTTTGTGATGTTTCATCCCGGCTTTGGGTGGATATGTTCTAATACTTCTTTTAATTATTTTTCATTCATTTGGTGGTTTTGAAAGTATTTTGATCGAACCCATTAAGGGTTGCCTACATTGCTATATTGAAAACATGAATCAGATAATTACGTAGTTCATGAAAAATTCATCAAAAATCTCTTCACTAATTAAAATTTTTGATTCAAAGACAAATAAAATATCTAAACACAAAAAAAGCTCCATAAACTCGAAAAGACAAACGTGATCGTAATAATCAAAATAAACATAAAAAGAAAAACTTAAAAAGAATCAAACTAAAAGGCAACTGTTGAACTAATTCTAACAACTAAACTTCAATCTTGGAAAATCTTTGATCTTTCATTTAAACCAAATTATAGATTTTATGGAGCTTCTTGCCCATGCTGACCTCCTAACATGTGACATCTCCTCCGGTCTTGTTGCAAAATGACGTGCGAAGGTAGGTACCTCTGTAGCAAATTGCCTGCTATAACCCATTCCCGATAGTACACAAAACTTTGGGCAGTATAAATAATTAAATCATGGACCTGTTTTTTGACATCGTCATAGTTATGTTCTAAGTCTACGACTTGTAGTTGGCTGGTAATGGCTATCTCCGTTATACTTGTCTCACGTTTCAACGCTAACTCAAGATGATTCCAAATTGTTGCTCGATCAATCATCAATTGTTTCCTCTCTATAGCAAACTGAGCTCTTTCTTTATCAAACTCTTCTTGTTGTTGAGCCTTTAATGCTTGAAACTGGGCTCTCTCCTTCTCAAATCAAGCTTATCCCTATCAAAGTAGTCTCTCTTCTCATCGAATTCCCTGTTGCTGATCCATAGCTCCTTTGATGCTGCTTATATCCTCATATAATGTCTGAATAGTAGAGCGATGGCCCTTTCTCAGCCCTTTTTTTTAGCTAACTTAACTTTGGCTTCCAACTCGCCTCCATCCGCTAAAGTTTCCCTAGCACTTTTTAGATCTTCATTTAGAACATGTAGAGTGGATTGATAATTTTCTTCAACTTCGAGTTGAGCTTGCTTGATTCTCATTTCGGTTTTCGCTTTCCAGTCTACTGCCCCCTTCACTGATCTCTCGGGTCGGACTTTCAAACTTAGTTGTTCCAAACCATGTAGGTATAGCTGGTGTACTTCCCGTGTCGTGCTCCTTCACCAATGTTTCAAATTCGAAAATTTGATAACCACCTCAAATCTTCTGGGCAAATCCCTCAGGAAGAGGGATCTCTAGTTCCACTTCAAATACAAATTCTCTCATGTCTCCGGTTACAGGTATTATCTGAGCGCCTGCCTAATCGGCGTAGAACTCGTAGTGGCACATATGGTTGAACGCCTTCAATGCCCATCAACAATAGAAAAGGGCAATAATAAGACATGTATATTACTTACTTCCAAGGGAACCAAGGGTAAATCCAAGTGATCTTTTCTGCCGTGAATAAGAGATAACGTTCAAACCCTTACCCCTTCTGAAAATCAAAGTCATACACCCTCTTGTGTAGCCGGTGTAGTCACTCTGGTCATGAAGGAATCTAGCCACAGTGGATGTTGGTAGAGATGTTCTACTATCCACATTTGTAGTAAATGTTACAGCCTAAAGAAACATTTCCTTTTGGCAGACCGTTAAGGCACGATAAATATGAGCTAAGATTATCGGCACTATGGTATGATTCTCTTTCTTGAATCAAAACATCCACTACCCCAGCTAAACGAATGTTGATCTTTCCACCTCTTCTTGGCAAGACCATCTTTCCTAAAAATGCCACCATAAAAGCAAATACATTTGTGGTCTTTTCTGCTTCAAAGCCCCCTTTGTTAATGAGTTGTTCTAATTGCTCAAATCATTCTTCTCTACCATACCTATCATACATAAACTTTAAGGAGACCCAACCTTTGTTCAGAGACACCTCATTGACCTTGAAAATGTTAAAATGGGTTAAGAATTTATTCACAGAAATATTTCTCGGGGCTACAAATTTCTAAAGATGCAGGTTTTCCAAACCCGCATAACCGGCTATCTCTTCCAAGGTAGGAGTCAACTCTGAATCCGAAAATGAAAGACGTTGTTTGTGGGGTCCCAAAAAAGATAGTAGTGTCTGATCACATCCCTCATAGGATCCACTTTCATGATTCTGGTCAGGAAGCCCATATGTTTGAATATTAAATCATGCTCTATTTCTCCCATTTTATTCCACCATGTCCAAAGTTACCAGGGAACACGATCTCCGCAACCTGAAGTGGTAGAGTATTCACATCTCTTTTTCTCTTTTGACACTTTTCATGATCGAGATAAAACATGCTACACCTATAAATAGAGATGCAAAGTTAACTCTCTAAACTTGGATGAAATCGAATTTACTATCCTTTGGGGTTGGGAATCATGAATGCTAGTAGACACTAAAATTGGATTCAAATGAAAGACGTTAAATGACTTTTCAAAGAAAGAATTTGAGGGGAAAATAGATATAAAACATCCTTTCTAGAAAAAATCTATTGTTTTGTGAAGATCAACTGCGGATTCAAAACAAATTAGGCCTAACCAATTGACCCAAAATATTACATGAAAATCAAGTTCGAGACAGGTTGCCTAGGTATCTCAGTTGTGCGATTCGTGAAATTCGTAAAAGGATTTAATTTTGTTTTTAGAATAAGAAGTAAACGTTTTTTGTTTGAAATGAGATAAAAATTGTCTTTTTTTTTTTTTATTTTTTAAAGATTTTTTTGAATAAAAACTTTTCTTCTTTGGATTGTTGAAATAAGAAAGAAAATCTATATTTTTATTTTTATTTTCTTTTATCTCCTTTTTTTTTTGAAATTTTGTACAAGGATTTTGAATAAGGAATAAAAAATTCTTCTTCTTTTTGGATTGTTTAAATAAGAAAAGAAGAAGAAAAGAAGAAAGAAAAGAAAAAATTCTTTATTTTAATAAGGATTTTATATATATATATATATATATATATATATATATATATATATAATTTACCTTTAGGCCAGTCAACATTCCAACAAAGCCTTCCAGATGTAGCAGCACATAGTCATAAATTTATTGGTCTTGAAAAGTTGGGTTCCCGTCCCAGATGGACTCAATTCTATGCCGAGCCCCGCTTAACTCAAATGCAAATGATGCAACAAGCGGAGCCTATTAAGGATAATCATGTTTGTGTTTCAGTTCTTCTAGATTTAAGCCTATGGGAAAAAATGTCTAGACTGGCTTACTCGAGCGGACTACTCGAAATGGAGAGGGGCAGTCTTATCGGTAGCAGCGCTATTTCGATTTCATTGCTAGTCCAACCCCGCCTAACATGTGTGACTATAATCCTTCACCGGGTGTTAAGACACTCCGATTTTATCTCAAAAGAAAGTAAGATGCATAACTGTATCTGTGATCGTGTATGAAGTGTTTTAGAGACTCAGAGGCGGTGTGTAAGAGTAAACATATATATACAGTTCAACAATATCAAAGCCGTAAAAGAGCAACAAGTAGCACATTAGCAATATACACAATATATTAAAAAAATAAAATAAAATAAATATCAAATATGAGTCAATGTAATAAGCTTGAATTCTGGTTAGTCTCTAGCAGAGTCGCTGATGTCACACTCCTTTTTCGGGCGATGGCCGAAGAACAAAACCTGAGGTATGGTGTTCCAAGTCACCTTATTGAATCCCTAATCAAAAGAAAGTTGACTTTTTTATTATAGGTCTGCGAACTAGAAAATCGGGTAAGAAATCTCTTGCTGACCGAGGGAACGTGTTAGGCACCCCTCGAGTCTCATAGTTCTAGCACGGTCGCTTTATTGCCTTATGCCTGGATTAAATTAATTTTGAATAAATTATTTATATTAATTATGCTTATGATTCACTTAAATATTGTTGAAGTTTTGGCTAGTATCAACCAAGATGTGTAACCGCATTCTTAGTCTTGACACATAAGAGTTTAGAAGCGTAATTCTCTTTCTTTGCTCATACTACACCTACTAAATTCTGTCTACACGCCTTGATGTGAAATGAATTTTAACTATTAAAATAAGTTGGTCAAAATGCGTAACCGCATTCTTGATTTTTTTTTTTTTTTCATTTTTAGACGTCTCAAAAAATAGAACGGTATCCTTAATTTGAATCAAATAATCACAAATAATAATAATAATAATAATAATAATAATAATAATAATAATAATAATAATAATAATAATAATAATAATAATAATAATAATAATAATAATAAAATTTCTTCGTCTGTTATAAATAAAGAAACAAGATTTGGATAAAATTAAAATTATTTGAAAAAAAAGAAAAAACATAAAAAAAATAAAAAAAATAAAAAAAATAAAAAAAATAAAAAATATACAAAAATTAAATATTATCCTTTTACAAAAATTAACTCACAACGAAAAATAACCTACTGTTCTATGTTTCCTCGTCTGTTTTTATTTTTTGTCTTTTTCTTTTTCTCTTCTTCCGTTTTCAGTTTCTTTCTTTTCTGTCTTTTTTCGTTTTCATTTTTAAAGGTTATTTTAGAATTTTAAAAATATTAATAAAGAAAATTAACTAGTCAAACTTACTGAAAATTTAAACACTCAAATATTTAAGTAGTTAAATTTCCATACAAACATATTAAATCAAAATATAAGTGAATAAACACTCAAATGTAATTTAATAGTGTGCTTCTTGATAACATAATTCAATAAAAATTGAATATGCCAATACGACCAAATTGACTGAAAACTGCAGCAACAATCTGATCAAGAGCAACAAGACCTCGACTCTATTCTCTTCTGCTTATCTGATTTTTCCCTTCCTTTTTTTCTTTTTCCGTTGTCATTTTCTTTTCTCATTTTGCCGTGTGCTTTTACTTTGTGTATATTGTGTGTTTATGGTTGTTGTGTCTAGGTAGAAGATGGGAATGTGGGGGAGTGAGATTAGTTTTTGGTTGAGAGTTTTTAAGGTGTGGAGAATTAAAAAATAAACATATGGGGTTTTCTGGGTGAGAATTTTTAGGGTGTGGGAAGAGAAAGAAAGGGAAAAAAACATGGAGGGTGGGGGAGTTTAGGAGCTTTTTTTTTTTTTTTTTTTGGTAAGAGTTCTAGGAGGAGTGGAAGATTTCATCTCTTTTTTTTTTTTTGTTAATAATAATTACATTACCTATAAAATAAAATAAAAATAACAACATAATAAAATAAAATAAAATAAAAATATTAATGTAAAATTATAAGTTAACACTTAATTTTTAAAAAAATATTTAACTAAAAGCTAGATAAAAATAAAATATTTTATAATATAATTATAATTTGAAAGTTTTTAATAAAATAAAAAATGTATAATCTAATAAAGAAAAATTAGTTTGTAATTTTCAAATCGAATAAAACCTACTAAAAGCTAAAATTAAACAACAATTGTAAAAGAAAATTTAACGCTAAAATATAAAAATTCGAGGGTTAAAAATTACGTGTCTACACTTCTCATCAACATCCAATTGTTGAAGCACTTCTCTTCAACATTCAGTTGTTGGAGCACTACTCCTCAACTCTCATTGATGTACTTTGAAACCTCGTTATTGGTTCTAAAGTCTTTTAAAAGAGTAAATGATTAACCCTTGCAGTAAAAAGAAGTTTCTACTTTTGAAAACTCTAAATTCCTCCGTATATCAAATCATATTTATCCTAAAATAAAAACACATAAAAATATCTCGCAAACTCAATGAATATACCCTAATAGTAAAATCTTTGATTCTAATCAGCGTCAAAGTAAATCTTATAGGTGTGGTCACACAAACCGGCTTTCCAGAGAAGTCGAAAGCCACCGATTTCTTCTATTTGGTTAAAGTCATTGATGAATCCTACCCAAACTTTGGGCTTCTTGTCATCATTTTCAACAGACAACTAACAAACCGTGTCAATTGTACATATGTGATGAAAGTTCATGAATTCGTGATTTATGTTGAGTTCAATAAAAAATTCTCTTTCTTTGCTTTATTTGAAGAAAAATACAGTACAAACTTTCTTCCTTATTTGTGTCATTCGATTTATCATGTTAACTAGCAAGATAAAAAAATCTATTCTTGATTTAAGAAAGTGGATGATTGATCACCCTGCAACAAATTCTAGTGATTTCTAATCCTTAAAAGATATTAGGGAAGGAGTCGGCTACAATTTATTTTGCAAGATTTTTCATGTATGGAAAGTTAAAGAAGATGAATGGATACTTTGTGATGGAACCGACACTCCACTAGTTATTAATGTTGAGTTATAGGATGATATGGATGACTTTACTTTACAAACTAATCCCAAATTATTCAAAAGACATTTTATGTAATTTTCCACCTCTTGGAACATTTCTGAGGATAACTCTGAATTTTGGCAAAGAAACTTGGAGTGAATGTGCTTGGAGATAATAGATGGGTGAAATTTGATAACCTAAGATGTCAATCCCATACTTCATTATGGCATACTTCCCTCTTGCCGACTTACTGTTTTGATATTTGCATGATCAAGATCACACTGTATTACAAGGACGAGGATCATGAAAAGTGTTTCAAATCTAGATAAGGATTTGATGCCTCTTTCAAGCTTATCTTGATGAGCTCTTGGTGATAGTGCTGACCATCCTGATGTGCCTTTGTCAACTTGATGAGAGCTCTTGCAAACTTGTGTGGTGAAATGTAAATTATATTGTGTCGCCTGCCATGGCATCATTTCTTTCAAAACGTTGAGGAATATCGCTCCTCTTCTGCACTTATAGGATCAGGCTAACCCTAGAGGATCTACCACTAAATCTATACGTATTCATGTACTGAGGATGGAATACTTCTTTGCGGCTACCCTTCTCTTGATGTGCTAAAAAGAAAGCGAAATTTGTTGCTTAGAATTTCTAAAAGTTACAGTGATAGTGAAATGAATAAAACGTCAAGAAATTCACCTAGATAATGTGTTGTTTGTTTTCTTATAACATTGATAAAAAATAATATCTAAGGAAGCTATTTGATTCTCTACCAAACCGTAGTGCTTCCATACCATTTTGAAGAAAATATTTTATTTATAAACTAAGAAATCTTTAAATGCTCTCTAAATAATTTCATAATATCTCACCATAATAAAATATGTGACAAAACACACCTATTTATAAAACTAGAAACCTACATTAACTCTGTGAACACCAAATTTAACCAAGCTTAAAATTTTACGTATTTTTTTAATATTTAAATGTTTTCTTTTTAGGTTTAAATTAAATATTTTAATTAAAAAACAAAAAAAATATAAAATTTTGTTTTTTTATTTTAAAATTTGGAATCCCTAAAAAATAGAGTCACATTTGTAACAATATTTATCTTTCTTGTTTAAAATTTACAAATATATATATTTTTTGACTAGCTCAATTTTCTTTTTTAATTATTTTATTTTATTTTTTATTTTATTATTAGTATAAAAATGATAAATTAATATATTTATCAATATATTTTAATTGTTAACCTTTAAAAAACGACAAAAGGAAAAAAAATTCTAAATACTAATATAATTAACTAACTTTAAATTAACACATAAAAACCCCTCCAACATACTCAACTCCGCTACATTTCTCACCCCAACACTACACTCCCAAAAAACTCACACCTGTTTTCTTATTTCACTCACCAAAGATGGAGGACGGAGAGAAAACATGAAAGAAAAAGAAAAGAAAAGAAGAGAGGGAAATCGAGAGGAAAATAGAAAAAGAAGCAGCAAAGAAAAACTGAAACGGATAGAGAAAAAGAAGAAAAGAAAAGAAAAAAATTATTTTTGTTATGAATTTATTTTCGTAAAAGATTGAGGGAACTCAATGAGTTTATTTGAGATTTGTCCCTTGGCTCCAATTGATATTCATGGACCATAATTTTTATATTAAGGTACATTCTTTATTTTAATTATGATATGATGAAATGCAAATTTTTTTTAGCTCTCTTTGTGATAGTGCTAGCTTTTGTATAATGTGATATATATATTATATTTTTTGCGTATGTTACTGATTTTGATAATAGCTACGGACTATTTATTTTCTGTTAATATAGATTTGTTGCTAATTAAAAAGAGTTGATCAAGATATAAGAAAATTAATATGGTACTGGTCATCTTGTCAACAAAGTTAGTCATACAAGGAAAAGGAAAAAGGACAAATCTTGTTCAAATTGGAAAAGGAAAAGAGGACAAACCTTGTCCAAATTGATCTCTGTTTCTCCACCCTTCTACACGGTTTAGTTCTATTATAAATAGAACCTTTTGCTTTCATTATTGAAATATACACAGATCCACAAATTTCCACAAAAATTACAATCTAAAAGAGTAAGAACAGAAAGAGAGTTATACACCAAGACAAATATTGTAGTCTTGAGGTCTCTTAGTGAGTTATTCCTTTTACAAGTGTTTTCTCCTTGTAACTGAGAGTAGTGTACTCCCTTATTTATATAGTGAATCCTTCTACCCCGTGGTTTTTCCCCTCTATTTATTTGAGGATTTTCCACGTAAAATATTGTGTCCAACGTATTTTTATTATTTATTATCATATCAAACTTAGTTTGTGATGCTTCCTCATCCCAATAGTGGTATCAGAGCTTCGGTTATTCTGTCTGTTTTATGCGAAGGTACTATCCATGAATAATAAATTTTCGTGAATAGTAAAATCCGGTGAAAATACTATTCACGCGAATAGTAAAGTTCGGTGACGATACAGTTTGTCACGATTGCCCCAAAAATATTCAGAAACGATCTAGAAGGGTGTGAAGCAAATAACAATGTCGAGTACAATAAAGTTTGACGTTGAGAAATTTAATGAGACTAATTTCTCATTGTGGAAAATGAAAATAAGGCGATATTGAGAAAAGACAATTGCCTAGTTGCAATTGAGCAGCCCACAGACTTTAATACTGATGACAAAGAAGTGGAACGACGTGACAGCAATGCAGTTGCTGATCTACACTTGGCACTAGCTGATCACGCGTTGTTCAGTGTGGCTGAAAAAAGGACAGCGAAGGAAATATAGGATACTCTTACGGGATTGTATGAGGCCAAGTCTTTGCATAATAAAATCTTCTTAAAATAAAGATTGTATACTCTTCTGAGTGCGTAGTCCATGTCGGTTAACAACACATCAATACTTTGAATACTCTGTTTTCGCAACTTAAAACAATGGGTTGCAAAATAGAGGGGGACTGAACGTGCGGAGCTTCTACTTCAAAGTATGCCTGACTGTATGATCAACTCATCATCAACCTGGACTAACAATACAAACAGTCTAGTTTTCAATGAAATTGCAGTCGTTGTCCTAGAAGAAGAAAATCGGCGCAAAAAATAAGGAAGACAGACAAGCAAGTTCGCAATGCCGAAGCTAACGATGGTGAGGAAGACCAACGGAACGTGGCCCCAGTGGGAGTCACAATCATGGTAGATCTAAATCAAGAAGTAAGAAGAATATCAAGTGTCACAACTGTGGCAAGAAAGGACACGCTAATAAAGATTATTGGTTCAAGAAGAAAGAGTGAACACCTGAGTCATCAAATGCTCAAGGGAATGTTGCAAATACCTTTGGATGATGGTGATATTTTGCGTAGTGAAGCAATATCAAATAATGAAGGCAGAAAACGTTTCACCATGTCTGGATCATGGACACAGGAGCAACATGGCACATGACTTTCCGGAGAGAATGGTTCCATCAATATAAACCTATCTCAGGAGGATCTGTGCTCATGGGAGATTATCATGCTTTGAACGTTATTGGTATTGGGTCCATCAAAATAAAGATGTATGATGGCACGGTACGCACCATTCAGAAGGTACGACATGTGAAAGACTTGAGGAAGAATATATTGTCTTTGGGACAATTAGATGATAATGGATGTTCATATAAGACTCATGGTGAGTTATAAAATATTGAAAGGAGTACTTGTAGTGATGAAAGCAGAAAAACTTGCTGCAAATCTATATGTGCTTAAGGGTGAAACCCACCAAGAAGGAGAAGCATCAACCGTGTCGGCAAGTTCATTTGAAGAATCGACGATGATGTGGCATCGAAAACTTGACCATATGTCGGAACGAGGTTTGAAGATTCTTGTTGAGCAAAGCTTTTTCCAGGGCTCAAAAAGGTTTCACTACCCTTTTGTGAGCATTGTGTTACCAGTAAGCAACATAGACTGAAGTTTAGCAGTTCCTTTGCTAAAAGTAAGGAAATATTAGATCCGGTCCACTCGATGTCCGCAAGCACCGGTGGAGTCCCAGGAGGAGCAAAATATTTGTGTCATTTATCGACAACTACTCCAGGAGATGTTGGGTGTATCCAATCAAGAGAAAGGCAAATGTTTTTCCATTTTTCAAAGAGTTCAAAGTGTGGGTGGAAACTTTGAATCTGAGAAAAGGATCAAGTGTTTGGAGGACAGAGACGGAGGAGAATTACACTGATAATGAATTTGATAACTTCTGTAAACAGGAAGGTATCAAAAGGCAATTCACAGTGGCATATACTCCACAAGTATTGAGTAGCAGAGCGGAGAACAAAACCTGTTGGAACGGACAAGAGCTATGTCGGCAACTACAAGATTGGAAAACCATTCGAGCAAAAGCAGTCAAAACCGCCTATTATGTGATCAATCGGTCACTATCAACTGCAATTGATCTGAAAACGCCAATGGAGATGTGGACAGAAACCAGCTGATTATCCCCCACTTACATATATTCGAAATCCCGTTTATGTTATGTACAACGCCGAAGAAAAATCTAGTTGGATCTGAAATCCAGGGAATGCATTTTCTTAGGGTATGCTGATGGAGTCAAGGGGTACGCTTGTGGGATCCCACTGCCCGCAAGGTGGTAATCACTAGGGATGCTGTATTTCTTAAAACAAGATACAAGCAAAAAAAAAAAAAGGTAGCACTTCAATAGAAAAATCCGTAGACTACTACAACTGAAGTTGAAAAGATAGAAGAAGTCCCAGATTCTTCTGAAGCAGCACCAGAGCACGAAGAACAAGAGCAAGCTGGAGATTGAAACTTCACAAGTTCGACGGTCAACTCGGGAGAGAAGAGAACCAGCTTGGTACTCAGATTATTCTATAGAGGTCAATTTTGCATAATTTGCCTATTAACAGAAGATGAGAGCTCTTCAACTTTTCACGAGGCTATGAAAGGCCAAAATCATCTCTATATTGGCAGCAATGCAAGAAGAAATTCGAAGCTCTTCAAGAATAAAACATGGATCTTGTTCAATTACCACGAGGAAGGAAGGCCATTGGAAACAAATGGGTCTACAAGATCAAACGCAATGGTAATGATCAAGTGGAGAGGTACGGCAAGATTGGTGGTGAAAGGATTCGCTCAGAAAGAAGGTATAGACTTCAACGAGATATTTTCCAGTGGTTCGACTCACAACAATTGAGGGTCCTGGCGATGTGTGCTATATTTGACTTGTACTTGGAGCGCTTAGGATGTAAAACCGCATTTCTTCATGGAGAGCTTGAAGAAGAAATATATATGCTCTAACCAGAAGGTTTTGAAGAACAGAGAAAAGAGAGCTTGGTTTGCAGGTTGAAAAATCTCTATACAGTCTCAAACAGGCGCCGAGGTGTTGGTACAATAGATTTGATTCCTTCATTATAAGCATTGGATACCGTTACACCCCGTAAGATTCTCGGCATCTAGATGGCCTACTCGCTCGTTAGTTGCCATATTTGAAAGTCATACGTGCTAGAAAAAGGCCAGGAAAAAGATCGACGAAAATCCCATCGAACCACTGCGGAAGGCGCCGGGGCAGCCCCTCCGCGATGGCGCCGTGTCACAGAGGCGGGGCCACCGCGTAGGCTCCGTGACACGCCGGGCCTGTCCAGCCCAAGTATATAAAGCCCCACTTCGGTTTGTGATAATTTCCTTATAATAATTTTAAAACGTAAGAAGCAGAGAGAGACGAAGAAGATACATATATATTCGTTTGATTACGCTGCCAAACGAAGTCTAAACTCTAATTAACCTCAGGTACTGGGGTATTTAGCAGCAGGAGCATTCCTACGGATTTTGTTTCTGTAAAATACGACCGACGAATCACGAGCTACCGGACCAAGGTAAGTAGGAATTGCTCCAAACTAGTGTCTATGTGCTCCTTAGCCATAAAGTGAATACTTCTCCCTTCTGGACTTGAAAATAGCAAGTTTTCGACTGTTTTTCGATAAGCCTAAGTTTAGACGATAATTATATCGAAAGTGACGCCGTCCTTCAGAATAACGTTGTATTTAGTGCTAATTGAAGTGTATATGAATGCAATTGGGTGAAATAGCTGGAGTACTGACCGAGCCCCTGTCCCATTCGCCGGATAACCTGAGGTTAAGGTATGTGAAGTTGTTCTTTGGCAAGTTAGTAAGTTCTTAGCTTTGTGGAATCATAGTAAACTCCGTATTTGAAACTCGGAGTTGAATGTTGAGAATTGAGTAAGTCTAGTAAATTTCATTTGCGTTGTCGTATCGTATTTTAGTCCGAAAGATAGAAAAGCATGTGTCAAAGGGCGAGTTAGCATTCCAGATTTAGTATAGCCTATTGTATGATTAGAAAGCATGTTGTAGAATAAAAGAAACAACATTTTTAATAAAAGCTAGTAAAGTAAAACCGTATAGATGACAGTTTTATGGCTGCAGACTAGCCATTCAGACAGATGATATTACTACAGATTAGCCAACAGCTAAAGAAAGATTCCAGAATCAGTATAATCAGTAAAGAATCAGTTAAATATAGAAAGAGACTGGGGAATAAGAAATCGATTTCGATAGCCTTTTCGCTTATACATGCTTGCTATTTATATGTGCCATTAGTTTGTTGAGACTTGCTGTGGCGTGAGGGCCCCCCGTTGAGCGTCCTCGCTGCCGCCCCTGGGTTGGTAATCGTCGCCTACCGAGCGGGTGTGGTTTACGTCACTCCAAGGAGTGGCATGCCGACCCCGCTGGACGAAGATGGATGAAGCTTTCCCCATAGCAGTCCGATCAAGATTACAGTTGTCTCCTGACTTGTTCCAGGGAGCAGGTGCAGCTCCGGTTTCAGATAGCTAGCCCTGAGGAGAGTTCCAGGGAACCAGACTTATCTCGTTACTGGGTTCAGGTTATTGTCAGCCACCCCCTGACTTGTTCCAGTGAGCAGGTGCAGCTCTTCGCTTCGTATACCCTGTTGAGAGTTTCGGGAAACCAGACCCTATCTGTTGCTGAAATTTACAGGAGTCCTTCGACCTGGGTATGTTGCTACTTATATCGGAGGTCGAGGCCCGAGCCGGAGACCCAGTGGGTTGGTAGAGGAGCTCCGGGTGAGCAGATGAGTGGAGGACTTATTTTTGGGCGTTTTGACCCGGGTAGGGGTATATAGATTGTTTGCTTGCTCGTGCCATCCGGCTTATGGGGGTTGGTATTGGCTTGCTTGCTACTTGTATATCTATTTATGTTATATATTAGATACTAGACAGCAGGCTGTCGCTTTACAGTACGCTCCGCCTTATCAAGACAGAAAGCAAGGATTCAGTTTTTACCAGCTTCTGATCGCTATTCCATGCAGACTTCGAGATATGTTATCTATATTCAGTTGCTTTCAGTTATGTTTTTCAGTTGTTTTGCATACTCTGTACCAGCGGTAAAATGACGCCCAAGCAAGGTGTCACATTACTTGCCTGCAGGTGTACTCATAGATGAGGAGGCGATCCCTCGTGATTCCAGCCGCCTATAGAGTCGTCGCTCCTGTCATCCGGAGTCTGGATTTCCGTGAGGTGTAGCTCTTTTCCTTTTGTTGTACAAGATGGGGTAGGTCGGGGCCCTATCCCGATCATTTCTAATTGTTACTCATAGAGCTTGCAGATTGTATATTTATCTCCCTTGGTGGTCGGGCTTGAGCCGGTCGGTGAGGCCGTGCAGTTGTATAGTTGTTTAGTATCTTTGTCTTTATGTTGGCCGTGAGGGGTCGTAGCTTGACAAAGAGGCACCTTGCCGGTCACGTAGTCTTACAGTATTCTTGTGTTTAAGTTTCAAATTTCTAGTCAGCATGGTGGCCTTGTCGGCCCGTATAGGTTCCGATTATGAGTATGTTCTGGTCGCCTGTTATTACAGGTACAGGTGGCTATAGGCCCAGATGGCCGGAGGCCGCTTACAACCGTTATATAGCCCTTTGTTTCCGTGAACCTGAGATAGAGCTAGCCAGGCACCGATGCTCACCCCGCCAGTTAGTAGTCCGTATCCTTCTAGCACCAAAGCCAGGGCCATACGGCATGACAAACTTGGTATCGGAGTGTGTCGTGTCCTGTGAGTCCGGTATTGCTAAGTAGAGTCTTGTCTATGGATGTTGTGCACCACATTCTATAGGCAGGAGGCTGCAAGGCATGATAAGATGGTTACTCTTCTTCTCAGTCAGTCGTGCTATAGAGCGGTACAGAGTAGGGTCGAGTCCCTAAAACTACCGTATTCTTTGATTACAGATACAAAGGCAAATATCAGCAATAATTCTATCACAGTACAGAAGATCGATATAGCAAACTAAGAGAGGGCACCATCCGGGGGCTACAAGATAATTACAGCAGCAGGAGGAGGTACCAGAGGCCTCCCAACAGAATACCTTTACCGGTACTATTCCCAGTATACGTTAATAACGTCGAATAGAAGTCAGAAATATAATGTACATACGAGTTGACTTATTTTTTAGATATATAAGATCTTGTTAAGATATCGACAATATCGACTATCGATATGTAAAAAAGAGAAAGAGAGGGAAATGGTTCCCATATCAATCTTTTCAGATGTGGTATAGTTTCATGTCTTCGTATTATAGCAATAAGAAAAGGGTATTCCCACCTCTTGACCTAATTCACTCTTAAAGACTATTTTCCGTAGGGCATAAGAATCGAGGTGAGGTTGCCCAAATCGAGCAGTAAGTGTTAGAAAGTATAAAGAGCCCCTATGATTATGTGAGTTGTGCAGACCCTTATGATAATAAGCCAGTAGAGAAAGTAAGACTGTTAGCTTACCCAGCTGTGGATAAAGACCTGTCAGTACGAATGCCTAGTAATAATCAAGTTCGAGTAAGAAAAAGCGTCGAAACCACATATATGCTAAACAGTACGTAAAGACATATCTACAAGATTATAGTTATGATTCAGTTGTGACCTCGAAAGATAGAGAGGCCATGTAAATTAGATGAGTCTGACTGCAAGCCAGAAGAGATATGAACTGAGACTTGACCAGTAACCCTATTAGTAATGTAAGGCAGGTACTTCGAACCCGTAGTTCAGCTTAAGCAAGATGAGGGGAAGAAGCAGGAATATCAAATTTTGTGGGGAAATTAGAATTACCCCCTCAGATTGATAGAATATCGTATTAAGGATTAAGCTCGACTGACGTGTAAGATTGCGGTTCAGAATGCCGCAGTATGTCCGCTTATGGAGAAGTTAAGAAATTACCATACGTAGACTCTAATCTAGTGTGTGGCCTAGAGATAAGGCCTGGAAGAGACAATGTGGGCTCTCACCAATATAATTCCAAGTAGGGCCACAAGATTCGAATGTTAACCCCACATTGTAAGAGTGGCGAAGTTTCAAACAGCAGACCATAACTAAAGTGCATATGTTGTTACATCCAGAATGGGATGAAAGTCTAAGGAAATGATAAGAGAGGGCAGGAGATATTATTAGACCATAGAAGCATTATATCATGTACGGTATGAGACTCAGCAAAGCATGTCGGAGATTACGTATCACTACAGAATTCAGTATGTATTGTACGTAGTTATTGATATATATATATATACAGATAACAGATATGCTGTGAATAGCTGCCAATAGGGGTTACAATCACCCAGATGCTGATTAGTGCTAGGGAGCATATACAGATTGCACTGCAGGACCCCTTGCCAAAAAAAAGAGAAGAAAAAGAGAAAAGAGAAAAGAAGGGGCAAGTTAAGTGTGATTTACGTATGAA